>BPTQ01000008.1:84235673-84427987 GCA_019973895.1 Chrysanthemum seticuspe | reverse complement strand
AAATTCCATTCCTGTTATTGCTTCTTTTGTTTTCATGTTTTTTAGTACCTCAGTCGGCTTCTCAATCAACTCCTCAAAACATACAAGTCGTCTTTCCGATACTAGCTCCACCACAACCGCCGCCAATACCACTGCCACCAACATCAACATCAACATCAACGCCAACGGAAACTATTCCTTCAAGATCATCCAACAAAACCGTTGTTAAAGCAGTTGCTGCCACTGCAGCAAGTAGTCTGGTTTTAGCAGGGCTGTTATTCTTAGTAGTCTTCATGCTTAAACGCCAACGCCAACGTTCTAAAACAAAAACTACAAACTTATATGCTGATGATGGGATCAACAACATTAAAAACAAACCAGGGTTGCAAAAAAATGATAATTTTGAGAGAGTTGGAGGGATCAAAGGGGTGATTGTTGATGAACAAGGACTTGACGTGTTTTACTGGAAACAGCTTCAAGATTATCCAACTTTTGAGAAACAAACCTTAAAAGTTAAGCTTCAAGATTATCCAACTTTTGAGAAACAAATCTTAAAAGCCTACGAAAATGAAAGCAGAAAGTCAAAAGTTGACATTCCTATACAAGAAGCACCTTTTCTTAGAGGAAAATCATCTAATTCTCATGTTTGGCCAGTATCAGATTACAAGAGAAGTCAAAGTGAAAATCTTTCTGATTCTTTATCAGTTGTTAATCCACTTAAGCCTCCGAAAGATCAAGAAACGACGGAAAGTCAACAACCAATACCGTCTCCACCACATCGGGCTGTGCCACTATCAAATGCTGCAGTTAGGGCCCCACCACCACCTCCACCTCCACCTCCATTTGTGGTAGAAAGGAAGAGTAACGTGCCACCGCCACCACCTCCACCTCCAGTTGTGGTAGAAAGGAAGAGTAACGTGCCACCAGCACCACCTCCACCTCCAGTTGTGGTAGAAAGGAAGAGTAACGCACCACCACCACCTCCACCTCCAGCTGTGGTAGAGAGGAATAGCAAAGCGCCATCGCCACCACTGCCACCCAAAACCAGCGGGTTGACTTTGTCATCACGACCACCGCCACTAGTAAAGGATGATCTGCCTTCATCTTATGAAAATCAGGTCAAACTCAAGCCTCTGCATTGGGATAAAGTCAATGCCAATGTGGAACATTCCATGGTGTGGCACAATCTACAAAATGGTTCTTTCAGGTAAAAAGTTCATCTATTTCAACCTTTTCGTGTCTTTTAACTTTTTAAGTTTTATAGGCTCTTAAAAAGCTCACTTTTTTATATATTCTTCAGGGTTGATGATGATCTAATGGAAAGCCTTTTTGGAACGATGACCACGGAGAAGAAAATGCCACAACAAGTAGCCCGAAACTCACCAAGCCCCAAAGCCCAAATGAAATCAGGTGCCTCTCGAGTTTTCCTACTAGACACCAGAAAATCTCAAAACATAGCTATTGTTGTTAAATCGTTAGCCATTTCTAGTAGCAAAATTATCGATTTTCTACACAAAGGCAAAGGTCTAGATACAGACACTCTCGAAAAGCTCAATCGAATAAGCCCGACTAAAGAAGATGAAAAAATTATTCTCGACTTTGAAGGAGACGCGACACGATTAGCCGATGCTGAATCTTTCCTATATCATATCTTGAAGGCTATTCCCTCGGCTTTTACTCGAGTCAACGTCATGCTGTTCAAATCAAACTATAGATCAGAAGTAACGGAAGTGAAGAAATCTTTACGGACACTAGAAATGGCTTGCAAAGAGCTCAAGACGCGAGGTCTTTTCGTTAAGCTTCTAGAAGCTGTTTTGAAAGCAGGGAATCGTATGAATGTGGGAACGTCAAGAGGGAATGCTCAAGCCTTTAATCTTAATTCTCTGCTAAAGTTATCAGATGTCAAAAGTAGTGACGGCAAAACTACTTTGCTCCACTTTGTCGTGGAAGAAGTAGTTCGTGCAGAAGGGAAACGTTGCAATATCAATAGAAATCACAGCAAAAGTACACGTACCGATGGCTTAAGTAGCGTCACAGTTACAGAAGATTATTATATAAAACTAGGATTGCCTGTAGTGGGAGGAGTGAGTTCAGAATTTATTAATGTAAAGAAAGTTGCTGGAATCGACTATGATGTGTTTTCCAAATCGTGCTCAGGGTTAAGTGGTCATTTAGCAGACATCACAAAAAGCATCAAAGAATTTGGCGAAGACGAAAGAGGTGGTTTTGTGAGAGAAATGACAGCATTTCTTGAAGAGGCGGAACAGGAAATTAGAATGTTGAGAGAAGAAGAGGGAAGGATAATGGGGCTTGTGAAGATAACAAACGAGTATTATCAAGCAGGGGCTTCAAAGGATGTAGGAGCGAAGCAGTTTCAACTGTTTGGGATAATAAGAGGCTTTCTTGAAATGGTTGACAAGGCGTGTGTTGATATAGCTATTAAAATGCAGAAGAGAAGAACCGGTGGTGGATCACCAGATGCAGGGTTTCAGATGTCCAAGTCACCGAATAGGCCATCTGTGAAGTTCCCGGTATTGCCTGCAAATTTTAGTAGCACAAGTAGTAGTAGTAGTAGTAGCACTACTACTAGTAGTTCAAGTGATTCGGATGATGATACATGAGAAAGTGTTGGATTTAAGACAGAAAATGTACATAGATGATATTCAATTATGTCTTTTCAAACTACAAGTTGGCTAACAATGTACAAAAAAGTGACGCAACACATGATATTTAGGCTATACTTAAAAGGATCCTATTTTTCTACAACTACCAAACATCTTAATGATAATTTCATCTCAAGAACTTCATAAGTTCATTAAACGAAAATACAAATTGACCTAATGAATAGCCGAATTCTAGTTCTTTTTCTTCAATACTGAAATCCTTCTTTTACCAAGTATCTTTCTTGTTCACTTTTGCCTAAATTTCTTTCCCAGAGCACAGAACGGCTATAAACATTCGTCACTGAAGGCTCCACATGTTTGTTTAAGAGAAATGCTACACATAATACAAATTTAGCATCAAAATCAGTTATATAAGCTCTGAGAAATGCATTGACAGTTGGACTCGCAATTATTCAAATGCATTTTATGATGCTTACCATTTATTCTCCAGGAATGTTTATCTATGTGAATCGGGTCGTCTTGTGGTTCCAGTTTTTGAAGCCTCCTGTTTCAGTTGAGATGAATAAATGAATGTTTTTTTGTCCCAAATGAATGGCATCCACTAAATTTTCATAATAGACAAATAGGTAATTTGACATGAAACCAAAGGCATACGAAACTATATTTTTTGGGAACGTTACACTGGAAGCTACTCAAGTGAGTGACCAGACAACTATAAAAGTCTCATTTATGTATGCGATTGGGTTCATTCACACCATAGTAAATAGTCAAAACTACCCACAAATTACATTTCTTTGATGATCAAATAGGTAGCCGCCCAAAAGGACTGATCTCGTAAACCACGTCTTAATGAAGAAACAAATCTCAGGGGTTAATTATGTTACCTTTTCTGATGTGGTTTTGGATGCCCCTTGTGTCCGATAAAAACTTGGCATTGGCTTTGCTTTGAACGTTAGGTTCTGCCTAAGCTTTTTCATCTCAGCATCTTTTATTTCCTAAGTTCCGCAAACAGTGATCAGACAGATTATCAATGTAGAATATTAGGAGAGAAATTTCTTCATTGGAATCCTACCTTTGATCTTTCACTAAGTTGAGTTCTTTCAGCCTCTCTAGCATTTGACTTTTCCTCCAAACTTTTGAAGAACTGTATCAACGTAAAGATATTTTTTAGCTTGTTGTTGTAGACCATAGCAAATGATTTTTAATAACTTGTATCATAACAGATACCTCTTTTCGTCTTTCAGCTCTTTCGTTACTTCTCAAAACTATTGATGTTGGTGTTGCTTTAAGCCGTCTTTCATCCACTCCGGCTCCTTTAAGTGACCTATCCCATAATATGTTTTTAAGTTACGCTTATTGAACACCAATTAATTATACGTTTGAAAAAATGATAAACACAAAAGAATTAAAAACAAAATTGTGGCTTACATGGAAGATACAGATTTCCATATTGGTCCTAATTGACCTCTTGTAGGTTTTATTTTCTCTGCTGCCTTCCTCGATCTACATTCATTCACTCACAAACTTAATAGAGCGATAAATTTTATACAGTAAGTCATAAGACAATGAGATTGTAAATTACCGTTCATTTTCTTTCTGAGAAGCCATGGAAGTCGAAGCTTTTTTCTCTGATCCCTTTGTTGGTAGCTGCTAAAAGTGAATGTGCATGAGTAACCTGAAAAACTAATAGCAAGTGGCGTTATTATAGGAGACATTATTTTGTACAAAAACTACCTGTTTGGGTCCGGTAGATGTTACATCAGATGATGGTAATTGGTTAAGTCTGTTCTGAAATGTCTTAAAAGCTCGTTTGACAATGTCCTTATCTCCCATTTGCTCCATAAATAGAGATCGTCTTCTAGATGAAGTAACAGAAGAAGCTGTATCCGAATTGACAGAATTCATACTCATGGATAGATGTAGAGATATTGGAGCAATCTGTCTGCTTTCTGATACAGAATGAATTTTGTTCTTTGATGATGTTGTTGTTGATGATATAGTCTTCTTCGATGAGGACTTAACAGCATGCACGGGTGTAGGAGTTGCTTTTGGTTTTGGGTTTGGTTTTGATAACCTAGTGGCTGATGTTTCCGGGGATTTAGGTATGATTGATGCCGGTTTTTTCTTCGTTCCTACAGAATTCTTTTCTGCTTTGGATGGATTTACCTAAAAAACGTATAGGAAAGAAGTTAATACAGCAAGATAATCCAAAAGATTCTGTTTGCTATATAAAATCGATCAAACTTACTTTTCGTGTCACATTTTGAGCGTTAGGTTTTGGAATCTCTTGCTTACTTTCTTGAGCGTCTTCAGTCATTGAATCCACTTGGAAATGTTGCTTTACCAGTTTCATACTCTCATCATTGACCAAAACAGCTTCTTCGAGCTTTCCCAAATTGCTGTTAGATGCTATCGGTAACAAATGTTGAGGTTCCATTGTGTTAACTGCAGTGGCTTCCTCTAGCTTATCAGCATTGCTGTTCAATGCTACCGGTAACACATCCTGAGGTACCACTGTGTTACCCACTTGCATAGATTCATCCTGAAGGCTTTCATCTTTAACTGAAGTAAGATCTTCTGCACATTGAGATCGTTCACTACAAGGTTCATCTCCAGGATGTTTTCCTGATCCCTCCATCACGGAAATCTCAGTTTGCACTTCTTCTTCATTACAAAAGACCTTACTTTCGACCCCGCCTTTGTATTCTTCCTTAGCTTCCTGACCATAATCATCTGATCTTGACGGACAGGCAACTTCTTGCAAGTTTTCTTCAGTGAGATCATCTAACCTTGAACGATCCGTTTCTAAGGCTTTTTCTTGTTCCAGCAACTCAGCCTCGGCTTTCATAGCCGCGATTTTCTTGTAATGTGCTTCGAAAAAGGCCTTCTTTTGAGCAACAGATCCGGGTGTAGAGCATTTTCCAACTTCCTCTAAGTACTTATTGGGCGACGAAAAAGTAGACCATTTCTCCCAAGAAAGTGCATCACTCTCATACTTACCAAACGAAACCGACACTCCAAGTGATTCTCCCATCTGTCTCAACAATTCAAACCCCCTAATAAAAAACTAATCACAATGGCAACTAGCTCATATAACCCACATATCATAGTAGCATATTTTGTACTAAATCTAACTAAAAATCTAATCTCTTTAAGTAAATCTAAGCCTTAAAAGGATAAGCATAAGTATAAAAGATACTAAACTGAGTAATGGGTGTAAGATATTGTACCTTGTTTTCCATGTTATGTGCTTCCACCATTGATTCACCCATTTAAGATAAGCAAAACAAAATAAGCTAACAAGAAACTATGTAAAAAACAGATAAAAGAAGAAGAAGCATGGGCTGTTAATGAATAAAACTAAAACAAATTTTATCATATCACAATATGGAGACAAGAAGAAGGCTGAATCAAGCAACAGGTAACCATGTGGAGTGTTTTCTTATTTATTTTTCATATTTATCCATTAAAGTTTTGTAAAGTTTATGAAAAAATATGTTGTCTTTTTCTGGACCTTCTAAATCATGACCCCAAAAAGGGACCTTTAAAAGGTAAGCAAACATAGGATGTAATATGTCCACATGATTCATAAAAACATGTTTCATCTTTTTACTACCATGAAACTTGTGACAAAAAAAACAAAAAAGATACTTTTAAGTTTTAACACATACTTAGTCTGCATCAATTTAACATTAGTGTACTTTTTTTTTTATGAACAAAACATTAGTGTACTTTAAAAGTATGGTTTTGACTATAATAAAGTTTGGGAAACCAAAGGTGAAAAATATTTAGCAAGACATTGGAGTGTTATAGTTGACTAGAAATGTAAAAAGAAAGAAATTAAATGTGAGATGAGATCAGTGATTTAAGTGTGGGCCTGGTTGAGATGGGGACATGTGACAGATCTCATCATCCCAATGGTTGGTTCATCCATGAATTATTGTACCATTTTCATTTCCTATTATTATTTCTACATCTATATTCTTCATTAATAGTTGTACAAAGTAAGTACATCTACTAAACAATTTCACCATATTAGAGCGAGGGGTACAGCTTGCCGTTTTTAACATGGCATCCCGCCACAGTAGTCGCCGTTTTGCTTCTCGCCAAAGAAGTGGGGAAGTAAAAGATAAACAATTTTTTAAAATTATCCGTTGGACACCGACGGCTAAAACATTTAAAAATTATTTTTTTTAATTAGACTCACTTTTACACACTTTATAAATAACACATTATTTTAACAAAAAATTTTACACATTTTTCTACCAAAAACAAATTACTTTCAATATCTCAATACGCAAAAAAAAAAGTCTCAAGGTCCTAACAAATCCGGCTATTTTACTTCTCTTCTCAACTCCAACCAACAACAATGCTCGTCTTCTTCGAACCCCTCGAATCCTTCTACCCCATCATCACAAAACTCAAATTCTTTCTCTCAACCGATTCCTCTGTTTGGTACGCAAATGACACCCGAGCAAAGTAATCAACTACAACTTGCGTATCATCAAAACCAACAACAATGATTCCAAAATTTCCAATATTCAAGAAATACACCACCACAATTCTTTCAATTACAACCATCACAACCACAATTTTTTCAATCACAACCATCACAACCACAATTCTTTGAATCACAATCACAATTCAAAGTACCACAACCCCCATCACAAGACACCAGTGAAGCATGGCGTAAAGGAAAAAAAGTCGTGAAACCTTCACCAACAAAAAAAAAACCCATGGTGAATTTGGACGGCGTATACGAGGATGACGTGGATGCTGTGGAGGAACAGACACGATCAAATACCCGTTGGACACGCGACGAAGAAACGTTGCTAGCCGAGACTTGGGTCGAAGTTTCCCAGAACGCTGAGATTGGAAATGAACGATCCGACGAAGCGTTTTGGAACCAGATTATGGAGGATTTCAACATGGCTACAAAAAGTTGTCCTCGTACCAAAAATACGATGTCGGAGATATGGACCAAGGTTAACACTGATTGCCAAAAGTTCAAACGTTATTTACAAACATTTACAACGTAAAAGCGGAGAAAATGAGGCTGATCATATTGAGAATGCAAAGACCAATTTTACTCAACGCTTTGATGGGAAAAAGTTTATTATGTTCACGCGTGGCATATTTTGAAAAAATACCTCAAATGGGACGCGGCAGAGCTGATTGATTTAGATAATCTCGTCGAACTATTCGGCCCTGATCCGAGACCTCCTCCCCCCGCAAACCTCGACCTAAAAAATCCAAGTCGGTGGAGACGTCGAGCGTCGAGGGGAGCACCGGGGGGAGTAAATCGGAGTCTGTATCGGATCTTTTATCTTTCGATTATAGACGTAAAGTTGAAGCAGCCACATCCGCATACGAGGCGAAGAAAAAGAAAGAATTGGGGATACTAGAGTGTAAAGAGTTGGAGTTTCTCATGCTTGATCCTGAAAGGTTGCCGGAACGCAAAGCTGCTCTCATCCGAAAGAAACAAGAAGAAATAATGGCGAAATATAATCAAAACTGATCGGGCAATATTGTATTTCTTAAGTTTCGTATGTTTTTTCTATGTCGTATGTTTTTTATTTTTCGTATCATTTTTTTTATGTTTCGTATGTTTTTTTATGTTTCGTATTGTAATTTTATTTAATGGATGAATTTTAGTTTATTTGGAAAATGAAAAATAAAATAAAATTGGGGGTGGGTGGTGCACAAATGACTTCTTGAAACTTGTTATGAGTGAAGGGATATTTTGAAATGTGAGTGTTGAAATGAGGTGGCACTGGTGGGGCCCAAATGATGAGCAAAATCTCTTCACCATACCTAATGCTCTTATGTGCATTAGAGCATGGGTAAAAAGCACTGCCATTATACGGTTCACTTGTTACATATTGGACGCGAAAGTGGTTGGACTAAGATAGTAATGGATTAATTTCTCGTTGATTCTAAGTTGAAAAGAAGGGAAAAAATACCACATGAAATATTAAATATAAGACTAAAATACATTGTTGGTCCCTAAACGTATCCAAAAATATCGCATGGAACCGTAACATGGGATTTTCGTCGCCAGCGGTCCCTTTTCCAAGTTTTTGAGGCTAAACTGGTCCCTTGACCCGTTTTCCGTTGGTCAACCCCGTTACTCGCCGTTTGCTTTTGTCTTTAGCCAGAGGGAACAAATGTCATTTCGTTATTTCGATTAACAAAGTCTGTATTATTTCTACATGTCCTATCCCTCTTCCCGCCCCATAAACACATAGAATATATTTTATTTTTTGTCCCACAACTTTATTTACAAGAATTATCACAATTCACAAACCCTAATTGCATGTCACAAAACCAGTTCTTATTATTCAGAAAACCAAAACATGGATTTTACTATCTGAAAAGTAAGAAGACATCCAGGTTATCCAGTTGATGATACCGTTCTGTACAACTCTACTAAGAAGAAATACGGTACGGTTTTTATTTTGCTATAAACATTGGAATTTGTAATGGGGGTATATTTTTTTTTGTCAATTAAGTTTTGATTATATGGTCTTTTCTATTGACATGTTTTCAGGTGGTAGATCTAATATGTTTAGCATGAGGGTTCATCACAATGATGTTTTTAAATACTGGCCTAGTAGAATATACGATGGAGGTATGGAAACTTTAGTTGATTTGGTTGATGTTGATAGTATGTCAGTTGAAGAGTTGAATGTTCTTATGTATGAATTGGGTTACGAGCTGGGTTCAAAAAATTACTATTATTTTGTTAAGTCTGATAGTAATTTAGATGATGGTTTGTATAGCTTAAGTGAGAATGCCAATTTACAAATATTGAAAGATCTTGTTGATGATCATAAGATCATAAAAGTTTATGTTGAAAATGGTAAGACAAGACTGGATGTTGTTGAAATGTCACCAAAGTCAATTAGGACAGTTATTGTTGATGTGGATGCAACAAAGAAAAAGGCAGCTCTTGCTATTGTTCCATATTGCTCAAACAAATTGTTCTTAGAAAACATTGTTATAAGCCTGTGGTAGAGGATTTAAGTCAAGTTACACAACAACCTTTGGAAGTCAATACTTTGGTACAATCTAGTCAGATGCCAGAAATAGATCCCTTGTTTTCATCTGTAGAGGTCTATCAAACTGAAGATGTTGTTTTAGGTGATGGCAACCAACAAATAGATAAAAATGTTGAGCATATCCAAATAGATAGTCCTGAAGAGGTATGTCAAAATGATCAAGAGTTAGGTCATCAAGACGAGGAAATAGGTAATCCTGTTGAGCATATCCAAAAAGGTAAATATGTACAGGTATGTGAAATTGACGAAGCTTTAAGTGATGACATTGTGAGTGAAACAGATAGTTATGTAAGTGATGATGATGATATTCAGAACATTCGAGAGGGAAACACAGTTGTTTATGAGGCAAATATTTTTGAGGAGCCTGATGTTGCTGTTAATCTGTTCAAAGTGACTGAGACTACAGAGTTACCATATATAGGTAGCTCCAGCCAGATACCAGATGGTTTTTTTTTTTAAGAAAAGTGAGTTAGATCTGTTAGATGATAATGAGTTTGCAAGTGGTTCTGATAATGAGGATGAGTATGTAATTAGGAAGAAAAAGATGAAGGCATACAAAAAAAAGCTAACTGAGGCAGAACAAGTAGAGGATGAAGTATACTTTTCTGTGGTCAAACTTTTGTAACTGCAAAAGAGGTAAAAGATAAGATCAACCTACTTTCAATACAGTCTAGGAGGAAATTGCAACTCATTAAGAATGACAAACAGAGAATTAAGGTTAGGTGTGTTGGAACAATACGTGTTTGTGGTATAAGTGAAGGTGTTGGCCTGGGAACAACCCCAAAGAGGAAAACATGTCCATTAACTAGAGGCCGCAAAAGGGATGTATATTTGAGATCACTCAAGGAGCAACCAATAGATTGCCCATGGTTGTTGTATGTAGCAAAAAATAAAACTAGAGATTTATGGAGTGTTAGAACTTTCAGGGATGAACACAAATGTTTGCAATCAAGAGAGATTAAAGCTTGTGACTACAAGTTTTTATCAAAGCAAATAGTTGACCAAGTTCAAGTCAATCCAGATATTCCAATCAGGGCTGTTCAAGATCAGCTCACTAAATAGTTTGAAGTTCAAGTATCTATGCAAAAGGCATTAAGGGCAAACAAACAAGGCAGAAATTGAGGTTAGGGGTGATCATAAGCAGCAATACACCATTTTAAGAGACTATGTTGAAGAGTTGCAGAAGAAAAAAAACCCAAATACAATAGTTAGGATAAGTGTACAAACTGCAATGGTTCCAACAAGTCAAACCAGAGTTTTTAAGAGAATGTATGTATGCTTAGGTGCTTTGAAGGAAGGATATAAAGCTTATCAAAGAGAGTTGTTGGGGTTAGATGGTGCTTTTATGAGGGGTCCTTTTCCTGGTCAGCTTCTTACAGTAGTCGGTATTGATAGCAACAATGGAATATACCCTTTAGCCTATGCTGTTGCAGAAGCTGAAAACAAAGAGTCATGGATTTGGTTTCTTGAATGTCTAGGAGATGATCTTGTAACATATTGGATTTCACAAACATACTAAACCATAAGATCAAATAGGCGTATTATGAGTTCTAGAGAGAGAAAGTTAGAAGTTTAGGGAACTTTAGTGAGAGAAAGAAAAGTCTTATTATGAGCTCCAACCCTCTACCTTGGAAGGTAGAGAGTATTTATAGTCTTTACATAAATCGCCACCTATCGGGCTATGGATCAGGCATACAGTGGGTAAAGACCCGTCCGTCCTCCACGGTGTTACTAAAACTAAATACTACTTAACTTATAATAATCTACGACTACGAGCTTTCTAATGATTACATATACTTGAGGTGACCGAATCTTTAATAACTGGATTTACTAAATCCTAACAATCTCCCCCTAAGGGAGGTCACCTCAAACATATACTAAAATTACATTGAATACAGACAGATATTACATTAAAAATTGTTCTTGCATTCTTGATGTAGTACTTTGCTCCGAAGCTCGTAGTCATCGATTCTTCTCATTGCATGTTTGGTTAATCCAAGTTGAGGTCTTTTTACTGATCCACGTGATAATAATTTTGAGCCAGCTTTTGAGATCATCAGCTGACAAGAAATCTCTGAGATATCCATTGTAGTGTTGGTATTATGTGATGTTGTGACTTTCGGACCGACATGCTCACATTCTGGATCATGATATATTCTCATCAGAGTAGCGGAAGCTTTCATTGATTCATGATATTGGCAGCAGCTTAGCAGAGGCATGGAGTGAAAATATCAGAGTCATTGATGCACTAATCATGATTTCTTTTGAGATGAATGTGTGGAGTGAGCATGCGGCTATGGATTGACTGCATCATTCTGATCAGCTGCAAACGTAGGGCGTACCTGCATAAAACATTTAGCAATAAAGCACACGAAAGTGTCTTTGATCACTTTCGTTGAATTGAGGTACACGGCCCACGGTTCCCCATTGATCAGTACAAGTACTGCCTGTGATCAGGTAAAATTCCGAAGAACTTCCTTGACAGGGTTTCGCAGCTGCTCTAGCTGTTCTCAAACTGGAACGTCTCAAAGAAGACAACACGGAGTGAGTGAACCAGCGAATAGAGATTCACTGATTGATGAAAAGAGATTTGAAAAAACAATCGTGTATCGCACAATAGAAATTGTTTTTGCAATACAACGAAGGTTTTAATGAAAATCAATTATCAATCATAAACACCTTTTGATTTGAAATATTCGTACACGGTCGAAGTGCTAAAGAAAATAGTTTTTAAGCACAAAGACCGGTTTTTCAAAGGTATCCGTCAATCCATAACCTGAACCAGGATTGATTCAAGAGATTGAATCGCCCCATTGTTTCTGTTCAGTTGTCACATGGTTGATATATTGAATAGATCTCACATGCCACCTACCAGGAGCTTGTTTGATGTTGGCTCCAGAAGGCTTTCCATCTTCATTGTGAATATGTTTGCATATCACTCAGATGTTCTGGCAATACCACAAGGATAATGCGTAGGACTCAAGATATAATCTCTCTTTCCACATTGTGTGAAACAAAGAGTCTTCATTGAAAGTGTCCTAATGAGATTTATTGATGATCTCGTGGCTCTAGACTCAATTTGTGCATATTTGGATCCTATATCAGAGACTAGGGAGAGGGTCTCCTTCTTCAATACCAACAATCTCTAAGAGAAAGTCGATAGATAATGTTGGTTCCCCGTGAGAATGAAACAAGTCCTTCTTGAGTGGTTTGGGAAGTTGAAATGCAGTGCGTCACTGGGTCCATGACGTCTTGTCTTCAATACTGATGTTACCTTGGTAACCACCAGTAGCATATGAATTGAACCCGGTATCTGCCCTAAGGTTGAATAATTGGAGGGCTATTTGTTAGGTCACTAGTTTTACAAACACAAGTAATATAGAAAGAGGTTAAGGCGATTGAACAAGAATCAAACACAAACATATGAAATAAAGACACGGTTATGCGTAGATGTATGTGAAAGAAATAACTTGAACAACCAACCCTCAAGTGAGGGTTTACATAAGGTATTTATAGGAGGAAAGCTAGGGCAACACTCCTAGTTTCCATCCTTTCTTTAATGGACATGGGCCTAAGCTCATGGGCCTTCTACACAAGCTTAAGGCTAATAACAAACATAAAGGCCATAATAAGCTACCTATTACATAAGAATAACTAACACTTGAATTATAGTTTAGGAGTGATTCCAACAATCTCCCCCTCAAGTGTTGGTGATGAACGGTGAAGGCGTTGATGTAATAGTAGCTCTGACGTCTTCTGACATTCTTCTTTCTTGTGAGAAGGAATGCCTTGATTCGAACAATCTCCCCAGTGTAGAGAGATAGTTTTCTTTGAACAGTTATGCTTTGGCGTCATCTTTAACTTTGTTCTTTGATCATTGTTCTTTGTGGTGAAAGTGATAGTATGTTGTAGTCTGCATCAAGTCTGCCTCAGGTCTGCTTCGCTGCTACAGTGTCTCCACATCATTCTTCAACATGCTCACACGCTCTTTGACGTTGGAATTCAGTACTGATGAAGTTCTTTAAGTCTTTAACTTTGTAGATTCTTTGATTTGACGAAGAATCATTCTGACTGTTGTGTTGCTTTTGGATAGAACTTCCATTAGTGATGATATTGGCGTGAGCATGAGAAGAATCTGCACGATCATCCCGCTCCGGAGCTTCCATAAGAAGAAAACATTTCAAACGGTTAGTAATAAGCGGATTCCGGCACTTACAAGTTTGAACTTCGAGAGTGTTAACAGCATAGTGTGAAAACACAACTCTAATTCTTACAAAGCCCGTTCCTGAACTGGAGTCCCACAAGTGAGATAACGCGATGTACCGAAGTACATCTACAGTTTAGATGAGTCGCTGAGGTACACCGAAGCGTCACCTCACGACTGTATACCGTTTGAGACACACTAAGCGTAATCCACGGGGAGTTACCGAAGTGACCTACTGTCAGGGCTGTTTGATATTGACCCTGGCAGGAGTTTCCATTCAATCACTGAGGATCACAGTTGTGAACCTCTCATAAATGTTCTCGACATATTGCTAAGATCTGTGAAGGACTCGATATGAACCACTGATGATCTTATTTGGTGATCAACAAGTGATGAAATGTCAAGTGTTCCTAAGAGATCTTTTGATGAATCTCGTGGCTCTAGACTCAATAGTACGTTTTGGTTTTCCTGAGCGGAGACTATGGAGAGGATCTCCTTCTTCAATACCAGCGATCTCTAAGAGAAAGCCAATAGTTTACGTAGGGTTCCCTGTGAGAATGAAACAAGCTTCTGATGAGAGAAACTTGAGTGGCTAAGAAGGTTTAGTGCATGCGTCACTGGGTCCATGACGACTTTTAATCTTCAATACCGGTGTCACTAAGTGACAACCAGTAGCATATGAATTGAACCCGGTGTCTGCCCTAAGTTGAATAATCTGGAGGGCTATTTCTTTTCACCCTTTTCTTTGCATTTCTTTTTGATTCTTCAACTCCTTCTCTTTCCGATTCTCATTTTCTCCTTTTTATAATCGTACCTAAGGACTTCTAAGTACTAACTATTTGTGATGTCCTTGGGTAGATCCCTCCGGCTTTGGCGGATCATAGGACGGTTATTCCTAACCTTAGTCACCTTATAACTCCATTACTAACCTATGTTGCCATTAAAACCACTGTTGCGAAGAATCTCTCAAAGGGTTTGTAAATGAAAAACATGTTTGAACCATTGTGAGAGATATGATTTTGCATAAATACTCCCCCTCCACATGTGCTTAAGAGTTTTAACGGTTATTTGCACAGTGAGGAAAGAGCGCGCACTTTTTGAATTGATCCACTCAAGATAGACAATCTCCCGTGAGACACGGTTACGTTGCATAGTTAAAGAGTTACATTGACAGCTTTTAGGTGATAACTAGCTCTAATAACTACCTTGAAGGTGTAGACAATCCTTGAAAGGTTGTCATACCCGTCAGAGTTCATGTCTACCAAGAGTATCTCGAATGGTACTTTCTACTTGGACAAGTCCTTTGCGAGACACGTTTACATTACTAGCGAACTAGCTTGAAATTATTACCCGTCCCGGACAAGTCTTTTCGAGTTACTAACAGTTTAGTATCGTCAATTCGTTGGTTAAGTCTGAAGTACACAGATTCATTTGCATTTTGCACAACATATTTCTTATCACACAATTTTCTCCCCCTCAAAAATGGCATATAAAAATGTTATTTTTGAACGGTTGAGAATAAATATGACCATTTCGAGTGTTGCGGGAAGATTGACCACTATGAACAATTAGTGAACAAAGTTTTAATTCAAATACTCCCCCTCAACTAGTGATATAAACGGTTGAGGTTTTGAAAATCATACGGGGAAGTACTTGTCCTTTTGAGCAAAACCTTGAAAAGTGAAAGGTTTGATAGGTTTTACTCAAAAGTAAGAAGCTTTCGCTCCTTTTATAAGGATTGTGGCACTGAAGCGTACCACAAGGTCCTTTCTTGACAATTACGGGTTGTACACTGTTATGTGTGCACAAGCCATTAACATATATAATCACACATCCAAATTTATAATGAAAGAAACAATTCAAGGGGTACCAGGAAGTCCAGAGATGTCGCCAGGAATGTGAATCGGGCGTTGAAAGCCGGTGATGTTAATCCTGGGTCGACCACCAACATAGCTTTCCAATCTTCTGAACTGATCCCTTCTATACAACCTTTCATCAATCATTCTGATGATCCTCCTCACATCCCTGCGATCCTGAGAATTCCATCGCTTAGGAGACCCAATCTTTTGACGTATGTCCTTCAACCTATAGGCCAATCCGCCCTAACCATCTTCAAAGTATGATCCCCAAACTTGTGAAGTTCACTACACGCCATTAAGCAATTTCTTTGTAGTTCACTACGGTAAACGACGCCGAATGGTTTGCTGATGAGTGTATATTGTGAGAGCTGGTTGATGTCGGGAAGATCTAGCTGAGGTGGAGTGAAGTTGACACGGGTCTGATAAGATTAAACTGCCAGCTGAAGATCTTCAACACGTTCTTTGATGACTATGCGTCTGATGAAGATGAACAATGACTTGATGAATTCACGTTGTACTTCGGTTGAAAATTGTCTCATGCGACCTTGTACTTTAGCAAGGTACATGTCTTCAATGTCGTTGATAGACAAATTCTCAAAGTCAGCTTCAGAGAAAGCATAGTCCCTTTCATCTTGTCGTTTGACCACGATATTCTTAAGGAAGGTGTAGTCCCACTTAGATGACAGAACAACATGTTTGATGGCAACGATATCCTTAGTACTGAACACTGCATGTTGAGACTTCTGAACCTGACAGCTTCTGTAGTAGATTCTTCGGCGTTCCGGCCAATGATGAATCCCGTACATTGCATCGCGGTCGTATGCTTCCACTTTGTCGGAACACAAGTGATTGACACGTTCCTCAATGGCTATGCAGTGTGAGTATATGGCTGCAGGAAATGAAAGTGTCAAAGATGTAGCGTATTTCCTTGATCCATCGCCACCATGTAGAAGAAATTCCAGGTCTTTGTTGAAGAAATATCTGAATGGAATCCTAGGTTCATTTGGTTGGCCAATTGTTGGTAGAGGTTTTGACCAGTCGGTGTAATATGGAGGGTTGTCCCGTTTAGTGAAGTCGACGTTTGCTTCTGGGTTGAGCCAATCCATGTTGTTAGACATGGCTCGAGCAATGTTCTCATGGTGATATTCGACCTCGATGGCACTTTCGGAGCTGTCTTTTAACAGTTGAAATGCTTCATTCTTGATTCGCTTCAACTCGGATTTCGTCATCTTCTTCACATGGAACTTTTCTTGCAAAAGTTTTGCATGCTCCAATGTATTACCGTCTACCAAATCCTGACCTTCTTCAGGGTAGGGAGTGTTGTTAACAAGAGTAGAGAACCATTCAAATTCTTCAGTTTTATCGTCATCTAGCCATGATACGACGTCAACCATGGGTGCCTTCTTCTTCTTCTTTTTCGAAGGCCTAGATGATGATTCTGGTTTCTGAACTTGTTTGGGAGAGGTGGGTTGTTGTAGGGGCTCAAGGACCTCTTCATCGTCACCACCCGTATACTCAAAGTGATCACCGGTTTTCTGAGTCAGGGGTGGTAACTCGGAATCGTCCTGAGGTTTATCTGTAGAAGAACAAGGAGGGGACCTTTGTTGAGCAGAAGTTCGTTGAGGAGGGGGTTGCATAGACGAAGATTCACCAGAATGCTTCTGACGTTTAGGTGCAGAGTCCTTGTCCGCATCATCGTCATCTCTTGGCCGTTTGGGTTGATCGGCTGACTCCTTGCATGAAGATCTGAGTTGAAAGTCAAGGAGACATTCGAAAAATTTAGCTTCATCCGAAGTAAACGTTCCAGATCGCTTTGACATTTGCATCACCAGTTTAGCGAGTAACTCAGATTCAGAAAGATCAGCTTCTTTGGCCATTATATGTTTAACCAATGCGACGATGTTTGGAGTGAGTTGTCTGGAAAATACTTCTCTAGTCACACCGGGGACAGTGTCGAGAAGAAACTTGTGAGTATATTCTCTTTCCGTCTTCTCCAATTCCTTTGTGACTGTAGCAGTGATATCCTGAAGGTACTTGTGAGTGTAGCCTTCAATCATGCTGTTCAGTTCCTCTTGACGATGATTTTTCATGAATTCCTGAATAAACTTCCTTTCTCCTTTCATCTTTTCATTCTCGTCATACAGATGCTGTATGTGATCAGCAAAGAAATTCAACTTCATGTTGAGCACGTCTTTCTTTCTGACTTGTTTGACAGCATTCACGATTCTTTTATGAGTGTGAGAAATCCAAGAACGAGGTGGTTTCTTCACTGATTTGGATGATGATTTGGTTGATCTCTTTGATGGTGGTGGTGAGGAGTGAGATGATGAATTTGATGAGGAGGAGACATGAGGAGGCTCGGGGTCCTTAGGAGGTGCAGAAGTATCCTCCTTGGAACGAGTTGGACTGTTGAGAAGAAAATCATCATAATTCTCTTCGTCATTTTGTCTAGATTTAGCCTTTTCTTCCGTCTGAGCCTTAGCTTCTTCATCAGTCTTTTCTTTCTCAGTCTTATCCTTTTCTGGTTCCTCAATGTTATGTTCAGTAGACACGTCCACAAGCGTTTGTTGTTGCACAAGATTGGTGGCACCAGATCCCTTATCGGGTCGATTAACCGCATCAGGATCTAGTGAGGAGTGGGCAGCACCACTTGATCCTCCGGGGCCACCCATTTGGTCTTTTGCAAATTCTTCAGCCTTTTAAATGTGTCTAACTAATTTAAACTTCTTCCTGTAGGATTGATCCAGTAGCTCTTCTTTTTCTTAAGAGCTCTCATCATAGGGCACAAGTGCAGGAGTCTTCCCTTTTCCTTTATCAGCTTGAGGACTTGGAGGTTTTGGTACTGAAGGATTGTCATCCTTTGCAGTTTCAGAGTAGGTAATCTCTTCATCTGTGTCAGTACCTTCAGAGCTTTCGTCCAAAAACTTTCTTTGCGGTTCGGGCTTAGGGATTGGGATGGGAGTAGCTTCCTTAGAGGGAACAATCCTCTTTCTTGAAGGGTTCCTCTTGGGGAACTTCCTTTGACTCTCTGTGCTAACTGCACTTCCAGCACTTCCTCTTCTAGTTCTCCGAGTAGGAGTTCCTGAAGGTTTTTCATCAAGATGACCAACTTTGCCTTCTTTTACTGCTACTAGATACCTTTTGTACGTTTCAAGCTTCTTGAGTTCTTTAGATAGAAGATGATCAGGCAGCACCGCACCCTGTTTCTTTGTAGACGATTCTTTGATTCTGACAGATAGGGTAGGTTCAGTCAACATATCGTGATTGTCTGGGTCATTGAGTCTCTGTGGAATATCGGGATAAAGTCAAAGTGCTCCCTGGATCAACAATTTTGTGTATCTGACATAGGGAATCTTTGAGCCAAGTTTCTTGTGAAACGACATCATATCTTCCCATAACAGTGCTTCGATTTCGATGTCCTTTTTGTTGATTAATGACCAGAAGATTTGTAGTTCCATGAGCTTGGGATGCTCATAGCCACTATCACGACCAGAGACCGATTTGGTGATGATGAGGTAGAGGGTTCTCCACGGTTGAGGAATGTTCTTAAGCTCCACATGAGAGTGCTTAGTAGCAATTCCTGAAGCTTCATCATAGCCAATATCTATCAGGAATTGAAGAACAGTCTCCTCAGTAGGTGTGGCAAAGAAGTCAGTTGACTCGATTTCAGGAATGAGAAGAACAGCCCGTAAGTCTGCAGGAGTGATGGTGACTTGTTTGTGATTAAGTGTCACATTCACTGCACTTTGACCAGTAATCCTCTGCATAGAATTCCAGAATTGCTGAATGTAGATTTCTGGTACTGTAGCAGAGTGTGAGAGCATGTTCTGGTAGGGATGATTCCTTAGAATATCCACAGCAATGAGACAAGAAGATTCCGAGCATGTGAGGGTTTCAAAATCAACCCTGAGGTTATTCTTTCCAATCTTTCTCGGATAGCCATTTGGGAAGATGTCAGCAATAGTGAGAACCTCAGGTGCATCCACATTCATTTGAGCAGCCATGTCGTGATCTGAAATAACATTAGCCAAAAGAACCAACATATCGAAAGACATAATGTTAGTCAACAGAAGGTCTTATTGTCTAGTTATTGAATGTACAGTGACAATGATTGTTACGAGTCCTAAGTCACTTGTTTGTCCAATAGTCCAATGACGTCGTGAAATGTTTCGTGAGTTAGTTAACTTTAATTTTTAAAGTTTATGTTATCACTTATTGTTCACAACATATCAAACTATTAAGTTTATTAGTGACATTATTGGATTCGTGATGTTATGAATAGTTTATTTACAAGTTTGTACACGTAACAATTCATAATGAAGGTCAATCAAGGCATAGGCGTAGATTAGGCAAAGTTACGCGTAAACAGAAGAAGTATATGCGTAGGCGTAGGCTTATGCGTAGGATCCTTACTTACGCGTAAGAAATGTTACGCGTAGGAAAAGGGACCTTATGCGTAGGGCTTACGCGTAGGCGTATAAAGACCTTATGCGTAAGGCTTACTCGTAAGAGTAGAACTTATGCGTAGGGTCACTGTTTACGCATATCCTTCACAGGATACGCGTAGTCCCATTGTAGAACCTTATACGTAGTAGTTACGCGTAGGATTTCTCTTACGCATAACTGCCTACGCGTAAGGTAATCGTTATGCGTAGAGTAACAATCAACCTTGATTCTGAATTTTATGCGTAGCAAGCTTGAAATAAAACATCATAACATCAATCTTAACACATATATTCATTCTAAAATCAAATCATGGCATGAAAGCTTGTTAAATGTTTACGCGTAGAAAGTCATACGCGTAGGTCAAAACCCTAAGGGTTATGAATTACGCATAAGATTTCTAACCATGGAAATTGCACCAAACTTTTTCTGGTAGGTCTTAGATGTTATAAGAGTCTAATAACCAAGTTTTAACACTCAATTCGTGATGAATCAAAAAATACCCAAACTTTAGAACTTTAAACCTTAATTCCTAATTCTGAGTAAATCAGTGTTTCTGGGTTGTTATAGAACCTGGATATCATCAATTCAACATCATATAAACATAACACAACAATCTTTTTGACCAGAAACATACACATTTGAAAACACCCAAAATCACGCATAAACCCTAATTTTGAAAACCAAACAATTCGTGTTTCTGGGTTCGTTTTGATGATAGAAAAGGTATCATTGATGTTATTAAAGCATTTTGACACTATCTTTTTAATCACAAACACCCATTCTTGATTAGGTGTTCATACACATATGCGTAAGAACACCAAATCAAACATAGACAACAATTTGACCGTTGGATTTGTATAAAAATCAAAACCAATGTTTGTAAACACGTTAAGATCATAAAACAACTTACAAATTGATGATCCAAAACACGGATTTCTTGAATGATTTGTATGCGTAGGATATGTTAGGTTAAGAGTAATAAATGTGAATTGGAAGTTAGGTGGAAGATGTTTTTATTAAAAGTAACTTTAACATTTTGACAGTTTTGGTCCCTCCACCTTTTTCTTTTTCAAACAAAGCCTTTTAACTTCCATTTTGGTTACCGAACAAAGATTTTAAGAAAGAAACTTGACGACACTCCCCCTCGACTTAAGTAAATAATGAAAGGTTATAAATTTTAGTCCGAGGAGTGTCATAAAACCAGAAATTTTACCACCATTGATAAAAGAAACAACCGGGATAGGATAACATGCAAGTACACAAATATTTTGAAACAGTTGAATATTTATTTTCTCCCCCTCAACACTTGATCGGAAAAAATACTGAATTTTGAAGGATTAAAGTGTTGACGGAAGAAATGTACTTGCCATGTTGAAAGAAAAATTAGATTAGAAGAATATTTTTGTTGTTTTATAAGATTTTATATTTTTGTATTATGTTTTTGAAATTTATTTTCAAAAGATATTTTGGTGTTTGACAGGTTTTTAAGACTGTTTTAGGGGGTCATCCAATTCCTCTTGAGTCAAACACCTCATACCAATCCGGTGGACCAACTCATTAAACCTAGCGGGAGGCAAGGCTTTGGTGAGAAGATCTGCCAATTGGTATTCTGTACCCACGAAGTATAATTCAACGGTACCCTGTTCCACGTGGTCCTTGATGAAATGATAGCGTAGATCGATGTGCTTTGATTTCGAGTGCTGAAATGAGTTGCACGAGATCGCAATGGCACTCCGATTGTCGCAGTACATCGGGATTCTGTCAAATACGTAACCATAGTCTTTGAGTTGTGTTCTCATCCAGATGACTTGAGCACAACACGCGGACATGGCTACATATTCTACTTCGGTTGATGACAGCGATGTACAATCCTGCTTCTTTGATTGCCAAGACACCAGTTTATCACCAAGAAATTGTAGTGCTCCTGAAGTACTTTTCCTTGAGTCTAAGCATCCTGCGTGGTCAGCGTCTGAAAAAGCGATTAGTTCAAAACCAAAATCCTTCGGATACCAGATCCCCAAGTTAATGGTTCCCTTGATGTATCGGAGGATTCTTTTAGCCTCAGAGAGGTGGGTTTCAGTTGGTCGCGACTGATAACGGGAGCATAGATAAACGGCAAAGACAATATCAGGTCTGCTAGCTGTTAGATACATGAGAGACCCAATAATACTTCGGTATTTGGTAGGGTCAACTAATTTCCCATGTAAATCAGCGTCTAGTTTCTTGGTATGAGTCATTGGTGTGGCATAAGTATCACAGGTTTTCATTCCAAATTTGTTTAACAATTCAAGGGCATATTTGGACTGACTCAAGAAAATACCACGGGGTGATTGATGAACTTGCAGTCCTAGAAAGAACGTAAGTTCACCCATCATGGACATTTCAAAATTTTTCTTCATTAGTTTTGCAAAAGCGATTGAAAACTTTTTATGTGTAGACCCGAAAATGATGTCATCCACGTAAATTTGAACAATTAAGATATGTGCCCCGTGATATTGTATAAAAAGAGTTGGGTCAACCGAACCTTTGGTGAAATTATTAGCAATGAGGAAAGATGATAGCTTATCGTACCATGCCCGAGGGGCTTGTTTGAGACCATAAAGAGCTTTGTTCAGTTTGTAGACGTGGTTCGGGAACTCAGGATCAACAAATCCATCTGGTTGGCTGACATAAACCATTTCTTTAAGTTGTCCATTGAGAAACGCAGTTTTGACATCCATCTGATAGACCGTCATATTCATATGAGCCGCGAACGCGAGAAATATCCGAACAACCTCAAGACGAGCAACCGGAGCAAAAGATTCTTCAAAGTCTATTCCCTCTTCCTGACGATAACCCTTAGCAACTAGACGTGACTTGTTTCGGATGACGTTCCCTTCAGCATCCAATTTGTTTTTCCAAATCCATTTGAGACCAATGACGTAGACCCCTGTTGGTCTTTCAACCAGTTCCCATACTTCAAGACGTTTGAATTGGTTGAGTTCTTCTTGCATGGATTCAATCCAGTTGTCTTTTGTCATTGCGTCTTTAATGTTTTTAGGCTCAGATTGGCAGACAATGAGTGCATAAATGCAATGTTCACCATCTGTGTGAAGACGTTGTCTCGTAACGACTGGTTGATTTGGGTTGCCAATAATATTTGCCAGAGGATGGTCTTTTGTCCATCGATGTGTAGAGGGTTGATGTTGATATACATTGTGCAGATTCTGAGGATTCAAATGGTTTGTTGATGATTCCGCGACATCAGGTGCAGCAGTGTCATTAGCAAACGGGTTAAAGAACGCATTTGGATCAAAATCTGCTGGTGGGGGTACTTCATTCAGAATATCATCAGCCGGTTCATCATTATTGGAAGCGGTTTGTTCAACTGTTATGTTGGAGTCAACTGGTGGTGCTTCTTCAACAGTAGTTGTTGTAGCAGGTGTATCAGGTATAAGAGTATTATCAGGTTGTGCAGCGGAAACAGCGGATACACCTGGAGCACGGTCATCAATATCGTCACTGAACAACGGAGCAAATAACCTTTCCATTTGTTGACGAATGAGCTGGGGGCTTTGTTCAGCTGATGATGGGGGTTGAGGGAAGTTTAAACGATTGTGACCGGGTTCTAAGCTGTTATACTCAGAAGCCATTTCTATAAGTTCATCAAAATGAGCATGAATCGTTTCCATCACCTGTTTTGTACGACGATTCCAGATCCAGTAACCTTTAGAATTCTCACAATATCCAATAAAGACTCCAATGTCAGCTTTTGCTTTGAGCTTTCCAAAATCATCACGATCATTATTCGGATAGCAAAGGGATCCAAATACATGAAAATGTTTGAGATTCGGTTTATGGTTGTGGACAAGTTCGAAAGGTGTTTTGTTGTGGCGATTTGTGATCATAGAACGGTTTTGAGTATAGCATGCAGTAGATACAGCTTCTGCCCACAAGTAATCTTGAAGTTTAGCATTGATTAACATTGTTCTTGCAACTTCCACTAACGTTCGGTTTCGTCTTTCAACAACTCCGTTTTGTTCTGGTGTACGTGCAATAGATGTTTGATGCTGAATTCCCACTTTCTCATAGAATTCACGAAGGGTTTGGTTAACAAACTCAGTTCCTTTGTCTGTTCTGATTAGCCTGATGGTGTTGCGGAGCTGAATTTGTATTTTCGTGAGAATGGTGATGATCATTTGTGGAGCTTGGTCTTTGCTTCGAAGAAAATAGACCCAAGTCCATCGTGAGTAGTCATCAACAATTACAAAGATGTAGCGTTTGCCATTGATCGTTTGCACGCGCATCGGGCCACACAAATCCATGTGAAGAAGATGAAGCACATGCTGAGAGCTGTGTTCCACCTTTGAAGGAAAATGAGTACGAGTGCTTTTCCCTTGTTCACAGGCTGAGCAAAGATGATCTTTTGAATACCGGAATCGTGGGAGACCTTCAACTAGTTTGTGTCGAGCAAGGTTGGTGATGGTTTGAAAGTTTAGATGTGAGAGACGACGGTGCCATAGCCATGATTTTGTTGATGTTGCCTTTGAAAGTAAGACAGATGGGAGATGAAGCAACCATGTCTTGCATAGAGATAGTGTAGAGACTAGAATTACGCGAGCCAGACATGAGGTCATTTCCTTGTAGATCACGAATGAAACAAGTTTTCTCCCTGAAAGCAACCTCCAAATCTCCATCACAAAACTGACCTACTGAAAACAGATTATGACCGAGGCCTTCCACATAATAAACCCTGCTGATTTCGATGTTCCCATTGACATAGTCTCCGTAGCCCATGATAGCTGCGAAGTGATCATTCCCGAACCTGACAGTGCCAATGAACTTTGCAATAAAGTTTGATAACAGTTTTAGGTTCCTGTCATGTGTCGGGAACATCCGCTATCAACAATCCAGAGAATGATCTGTATCACCTGCATTACACACAGACGATACAGATGGAATAGAAGTAGATGTGGAACCCGAGATGTTAGAGGGTTCTGAAGCAGGTATATTAGACATACACACATTAATAATTTTAGGCATCCATTTAAATCCTAGTGTGTTATATATCCATTTCTGCCATCTATAACTACTCTTTGCTTTAGTCTTAGTGAATGCACTAGGTGGTACTACATTCTTAGGAGGTGATACTGGAGCTACAGTGACAACAATTCTTGCCTTAGAATCTAAAGAAGGCGGTTTACCAAGCACAGACTTAGAATGATTAGTGGGCCTAGAGGTATTTCGATTCTTAGGATTCCGTAAACGAGAGATTATAGCTTTAGCAACACATTTGTCATGACAATCAGAATTCATACTTTTAAGACAAATAACACAAGGTGCATCAGACTGAATATCAAAAGTGCTTAAAGGTTTAGCATTCGTTACATCACTATTTCTATTACATTTGCTAGACGCAACATCTATAGTGGAAGCAATGTGAGTCTTATTCATAGTCCTAGGGTGTTCTTCTACTTTAGCATTCCTTATTGATCTTTTCTTAGGTCGCAACTTCATATTCTTCGATTGAGTGCTCCTAGGCTGTGAAGTGCGGACGTTTGGAAAAGATGCAACTATTCTTGTGTCAGTAGAATGAAGCACGTTAGCAACTTGTGATTTGGCAGTAGAGATCCTAGGTTCATGATTACTAAGTGTTACTGGTGCTAATCTCTTAATGATGGTTGGCGGAAGTTGTTCATACTTTCCTAACATTTCTCTTAACTTAGAGATAGTGTGAATCAAATCTTGATTTTCAGAACGAATATTACCAGCAAAATTCATGACTTCTCTAGTGTGAGCAAGATAGTGATCAAGTTCGTTTGATGCTTCATGACGAGTCTTATTGAGTAAATCAAATATGAAACCATATTCCTGTTTAACTGTTACAAGTTCTTGTTCATATTTAGAGATTTGACTTTTCAAAGACACGTTTTGATCATCCAGTTGCTCAATTTTAGGATCAGAAGATTTTGCACTCAATTGAGCGATTTTCTTTTGAAAACTAAGTTGATGATTGTGAATATCTTTTTCACACCAATGAAGACGACGTTTTGCATTGTAAAGTTCGTTAAGTAATTGTTTATTTTCAGCTTTTAAAGACTCGATCTGAAGCACATTATCAGTTTTCTCAACAGTTACCACAGAGTCAACATTATCAGCAGAGATATAATCAGATGCATGTGGCAAAGAATAGAATAACACAACATTATGGATATCAGCACAGATAACATCTTCCAAGAGTCGATCAACATCTTTTCTCAACATTTTCTTTTTCGTTTAGTATTAGAAATAGATGTTTCAGTTTTCTCGAAAACGACCTTCATGACTCCAAGTTCCTTATGAAAGTCCCGTTCCCAAGACAATGCACAACTTTTCAAATTTTTAACATTTGGTAAAAGATTTTTCTGAAAAATGTCTCTTTGTTCTCGCGCCAGAGGTGATTGAAAGTGTTGAATTTGATTTCAGAATGATATTCTATCTCATGTTCTAAAGTTTTGAGGTCAGCCATGAAAATATCAAAATATCTAAGAATTTTGCGATTTTCAGGTTTTGAGTTTACTTCACTGATGGAAGGTAATGGACCATAAATTTGTGCATAATCTGGTTGGGGATTAACATTAGAAGACTCAGGTGTTTTGATGATAACCTTTGGTGTGTTAGACGAATCCGTTGGTGTGACGAAAGTGACCGGTTTTGAATAGTTAAAAGGTTTGTTGTAAACAACAGTTTTTAATTTTGATCGACTCTCGTCTTCTGCATCTAATTCCTCTTGACGATGATATTCAACAACACTCATAACAGTATCATTAATTTTATATTCTGCACTGGAAACTTCAGGATTTGGTTTGAATGTTTTGAGTGAAAGCTTTGGTTTGTAATCAGGTAGATTTGGTCCATATCCTTTTGGATTGGGTTTTAAAGTAAACTTTTCAATAGCTGTTACTGATTCACCATGTTTGTAAACAACAGTTTTAAACTCTTTAATTTTGTTTTGCAAACCGATAATTTCTGCAAGAAGGTCATCTACCCGATTCGTTGAATGCTTTTTGTATGCGGAGAACTGTTTTTGACAAGTTAACAACTCAGCCTTAGCTTTTTGATTGCCCAAGGTGAGAGCGTTAATTTGCTTTTTATGTTCATGTTTCAGTTGTTCTATTTCAGAAAACAAAGCATTCTTCGAAGCGGCTAGATCACGCATCTGTCTCTCTAAATATTTTTCGTTTTGATGAGATTTAGCAAAGGCGGCTTCAAAACCTTTTTCACGGTTTTCTTGAGTTTTGAAAAAGTTGAGTTGCATTTGTAAGCATTCAAAATCCTTGGTTAACAGTGCATTTTTGCTTTTTAAGTCCTTATTTAATGCATAACATTCCTCCATTTTGATTTGATGGTCTTTAATTAAACGAGCAAAATCTGGATGAGGCAACAGTTCGGCTTGTTCAACGTGAGTCACAACATGATCATTATTTAGATCCTCAAGTACAACCACGGAGTCAATTTGATTATCAAGGGAAACCATAAGGCCATCTTGATCGTCAAATGTAACTACATGGTTTATTTGAAAATCGTCAGAATGAGATGTAGATGACTCATTTTGAACAGTATGAGCCGTGCCGGATTCAGATATTTGTGGAGATATTAGTTCAGATATGATGATGGTTTGTTCGGGTACCTGAGACAAGCCATCAGTGTCATACACTAGGCCTGTTTCACTCATGTGTAGCTCATGCATATTAGCCATCAACATAACAGCTGCATTGGCCTGCAAGTCCTCCATATCATCATCTGAGTCTGCATCTGCCATAAAGCTCTGTTCTTTGTTTGTGAGAGATCCACCAGCTTCATCCTTAAGAGCTAAAAGAAGAGCCTCTTTGAAATAAGCACTGCCCCTAGTCCTTGGCTTTGGGCATGCATTAGCCAGGTGTCCCTTCTCATTGCAGTTGTAGCATCGAAGACCATTCAACCCATTCTGAGCATTTCCCTGTTCCACCACTTGAGCTCTGTTGTTATTCCTTCCCATAGCATTAAACCCTTGACCACCTCCCATTTGACGACCATAACCATGATTTTGAACTTCAACTCGTCCATTGTTCACAACAGCCTGATTTCGTGTATTGGATGAGGAACGAATACGATTGTTGGATTTGTTGGTATAACGGCTAAAAGAATTAGCAATCATAACAAATCCCTGTTGCAGTGCTTCAAACGGATCGGATTCCTCACTAGTTTGACTATGAAGTGCTTGATCATTGTTGTTGTTGTAAGGAACCAATTGATTTTGTTGAGGTTGCTGTGATTGATCGTTTGGTGTGACTGAGGCAGTTGGTTGAGTTGCTTGTTGAGGAGGATAACTTTGTTGAGCATATAAGGCAAGTTGTTGATTTTCCGGATGTGTAGGTGGAGCAATTTGAGCACGGAGAATCCTTTCCCGATCAACTTCCTTTTCATGAGGCTTCAAGTAATCATACAACAATCCATATGTAGAATGATGCATATTCTTCGCTTGACGGAGAAAAATGACATACTTCTCCCATTCAGGACCAAGACTACTCAGGAACTTAGTATTCACTGCAATTCTTGGCATGATGATGTTGTGTTTATCCAAATCATTGATGATGTCTGAAAATCGATGATGATAAGACTCTAGTGTCTCTCCAGGTTCAATCATGAAGTGTTCATAAGCCAAGTAAATTTTGGATTCCAAATCCTCCTGATTGAGTACAGATCCTTCCATAAGAAGATGAATATGGTCCCACATTTCCTTTACAGTCTTTTGAGCATCAACACTTCGAAGAATTGGGTTAGGTAATCCTAAAAGGATATATTGCATTGGAAGCTCATCAACTTCATAGTGTAGAAGTTCTGTTGGATTTAGATCTGCAACAGTAGCAATGTTTGTTTGTTCATCTCTGGGTGGAATAGCAGTAGGATCTCCGGGTACAATGACAGTAGGCATCTCAAATGGACCTTCCAAGATAACCTTCTTTAAGAACTTTCCATGTGGCTTCTTCAGATCACAAAACCTAAAGAACCTTATCACCCATTGATCGTAGTTTCCTGGAGTGAGCATTGGAGGTCTATCAAGTGATCCAGCCTCATGAATTGATTGTTGGCTGCTTAAAGCTTCACACATCTTTGCGAACCAAGTGGGTTCCTTCATAGTGTTCCTGGATGGATGTTTATTGAATTCATTTGTGTAGGGTTGAACTTGAAGGCTTGGCGGTGTTTGAACCATTTGTGGTGGGGGAATTGCACCAAGTTGTGGAGTATGTTGTTGATTAAGTTGTTGTTGATAAATTGCTTGTTGTTGATTCCATTGTTGATGTTGTGGACTTAGTTGTTGTTGTCGTTGAGGATAAGTGTAAGGGAAATAGTTAGAGTATGGTGGTTGAGACATGTTGAAAACTTGTGTTGGTAAAAATGGATCTTTGTAGTCAAATGAACCTTTGATGAAGAAGTATCCTTAGGCGTAGAAATCACAATAGCCAAGTAGCACTTATGCGTAAAAACACCAAAGTTACGCGTAACAATAAGAAGTTACGCGTAGATTTAGCTTACGCGTAAGTATGGAAAAGACTCTAAAGTTATGCGTAGACAAAAGTTAGGCGTAGAAAGTTAGGCGTAGGATTATCTTATGCGTAAGACTAGGCTTAGGCGTAAGAAAAATCTTATGCGTAGGATTTCTACGCGTAAGCTTATGCTTATGCGTAATTTTAGGGTTTTATCCCAAGTGATCTTTTACACTGTCACAGTGCAAAAGATATCCAAAGTCGACGTATTTTCAGACTTATCCAAGTAAGAAAACACGGAGTAAACCAAGAAAATGAAGATCAAACCAAGGATAACCTTACGCGTAGTTTTAGGGTTTTGCTACGCGTAGGATTACTCGTAATTTTGATTTTGCCCAAAGATGTTTCTAAACCAGTTTTTGTGTGATGAAATAGCTTCAATAACACCAAAAGACACAAAAGTGTGAAACTTGATGATCCAAAGCTCTTAAAACAGTTATGCGTAGGACTGAACCCTCGTTCAAAAACAAGTAGAAAAACAATGATCCACACATAAAGTTCCAAACTTTTTGCCAAAAACAGTAAGTTTAACACCTTATAACGTTGAAAGGACAAGAATCTTGGATTAAAAAGTGTAAAAAATACGTTTTTGATCAAGCCAAAGTTTCGGATATGCAAGTTAAGCGTGAGACCAAAACTCACTTCAAACAATACGTTCACTCAACTATTAGGCTCTGATACCACTGTTAGGTCACTAGTTTTACAAACACAAGTAATATAGAAAGAGGTTAAGGCGATTGAACAAGAATCAAACACAAACACACGAAATAAAGACACGGTTATGCGTAGATGTATGTGAAAGAAATAACTTGAACAACCAACCCTCAAGTGAGGGTTTACATAAGGTATTTATAGGAGGAAAGCTAGGGCAACACTCCTAGTTTCCATCCTTTCTTTAATGGACATGGGCCTAAGCTCATGGGCCTTGTACACAAGCTTAAGGCTAATAACAAACATAAAGGCCATAATAAGCTACCTATTACATAAGAATAACTAACACTTGAATTATAGTTTAGGAGTGATTCCAACACTATTTGTTTTCATCCTTTTCTCTTTTTCATTCTTCAACCCCTTCAGTGCTTACCGAGACTTCATAGCTAGAACCTTGTTGGGTTAATTCCAGTACTAGCTCAGTCTCAGTCCGCACTCTTCCCATATCTCATTTTTCTCTTTTTTTCAATATACCTAAGGACTTCTACACTATCTAGTGGATTGTCCCGGGGTAGATCCCTCCGGTTCTGGCGGATCATGGGAACAAATACCTAACCTTATCATCCTTATATCACCGTACATAAAGTAAATTTGGTCAGTCTATTTGGTATTGTTCATCTTCCATTGGAACCAATTGAAAACCATTTGAAAATCAATCCAGATATGTAGGATCGTTTATTTATTGTGTTGATGATTCGGGTGGTCTTGGATGATGGAAATACATGATTGCCATAGTTAGAGAGTTAGTAGAGAGAGAGAGGGTGTTCTTGCTAGAGGTTTACACAAAGGAAAGATTAGATTAAATGAGAAGCACCACCCCTTCCATGGATGGAAGGGGTATTTATACTTACACAATACACGACCTCCTATCGGCCTGTGGATCAGGCATACAGTGGGTAAAGACCCGTCCTTCCTCCACGGTGTTGCACTAAACTATACTACGCTACAAACTAACTAATAAACTGATAAATAACGTAAACAACGACACGTCTACGAGCTAACTTATGCTAGATTATAATTGGGGTGACCGACACTTTAACATGGAATTTTCTAATTCCTAACAATCTCCCCCTAAGGGAGGTCACCCCATGAAATACATTTTGCATCCTAGCATTCTTTCTTTGACATTGTTCTTGAGCTCGTAGACTTGAATTCTTCACTTTCGCAATCTTTGTGCTTTAGTAGCGATTCTTCAAAGTCCGCATTGATTTGTACTTTAAGTGGAGGTCTTTGAACTGATCCACATCTTTGATGATCTTCGAGCTTTCATTGAGATCATCAGCCACAGTAAATCTCTGGATCACCCATTATTGTGTTGCCATCATGTGAAGTTGTGACTTTTGGACCGACATGCTCACACTTTTGAATCATGACATCTTTCCATCAGAGTAGCGGAAGCCTTACTGGTTCATGATATTTGCAGCAGTGAAGCAGAAGCATAGTATGAAATATCAGAACCAGGTTATGTAGATATGCACCAGTCATGATTTCTTCAATTAAGTGTGGATGCTGTGAGCATGCGGCTTTGGAATGACTCCTCAATTCTGATCAGCTGCAACCGTCCAAGTGTACCTGCAAACAACAGTTAGCAATAAAACACACGAAAGTGTCTTTGATCACTTTCATTGAATTGAGGTACAAGGCCCACGGTTCCCCGTTGATCAGTACAAGTACTGCCTGTGATCAGGTAGGATTCCTAAGAATCTCCTTGACAGGGTTTCGCAGCTGTTCTAGCTATTCTCAAACCGGAACGTCTCAAAGAAGACAACACGGAGTGAGTGAACCAGCGAATTGAGATTCACTGATTGATGAAAAATGATTTGAAAACAATCGCGTATTGCTTAGAAGAAAGATTTTTGCAATACGATGAAGGTTTTATGAGAAAGATCAATTTTCAATCAAAATACTTTTTGTATTAGAGAATGAGTACACATTCGACGTGCTAGCGAAAAGAAGAGATTTGCACATCGAACGGTTTTTCTAAAAGTATTTTTTCAATCAGATATACTTTTTGAGTTTGAAAATGAATACACATTCGACGTGCTAGAGAAAAGAAGCTTTGCACATCGAACGGTTTTTCCAAAAGCATTCGTCAATTCCATTCCTGGACCAAGGTTGATTCAAGAAAGAATCTCCCCATCGTTTCTATCCAGTTGTCACAAGCTTGATCTTTTGCAAGATTTCACATGTCACCCACCAAGAGCTTGTTTGATGTTGGCTCTAGAAGGATTTCCATCTTCATCGTGAATATTTTTTACATATCACTCGGATGTTCTGGCAATACCACAAGGATAATGCGTAGGACTCTTAATATATACTTACTTTCCACATTGTGTGAAACAACAAGTCTTCAATAATTTAGTGTCCTAATGAGATATTGTGGATGATCTCTTGGCTCTAGACTCAATAGTGCTCATTTGGTTCCTGTGTCGGAGACTAGGGAGAGGGTCTCCTTCTTCAATATCAACAATCTCTAAAAGAAAGTCGATAGATTATGTCGGTTCCCCGTGAGAATGAAACAAGCCCTTTTAAGAGGAACTTGAGTAGCTTGGGAAGTTTAGTGTAGTGCATCACTGGGTCCATGATGTCTTGTCTTCAATACCAGTGTTACCTTAGTAAACACCAGTAGCATATGTATTGAACCCGGTTACTGCGCTAAGGTTGAATTATTGGAGGGCTATTTCTTTTCACCCTTTTCATATTCATTTCTTTTTCATTCTTCAACCCCTTCAGTGCTTACCGAGACTTCATAACTAGAACCTTGTTGGGTTTATTCCAGTACTAGCTCTGTCTCAGTCCGTACTCTTCCCAATTCTCATTTTTCTCATTTTTTTTTTATCATACCTAAGGACTCTACACTATCTAGTGGATTGTCCCTGGGTAGATCCCTCCGGCTCTGGCGGATCATGGGAACGAATACCTAACCTAACCATCCTTATAACACCACGCATAAAATAACTTGGTCGGTCTTTTGGTATTGTTCATTCCTCCTTGAAACCAATTGAAAAATCATTTGGAAAAATAATCAAGGTACTTGTGATACGAGATCAAAGCATTTTGTACCTTAATAGTTTTGATCATTTAGAAAACCTCCCCCTCAACATGTGCATATGATTTAGAAATTGTTTAGCACATGGAGGCAAGAGGACTTTGAAATATTTTCTTTGATCACAATATTCATAGAAAAAGCCATTGATTTTCTTGGTAAATTCTCCCCCTCAATATGTGCATAGGATATTTTAAAACATTTTATCACATAGAGGCAAGAGTTCTTTTGAAGCACATCAACAATCACAAGAGCCATTAAGAAACCATTTGAAAACTCAATCAAGGTACTTTCGAAATCTCTTTAAAAAATCTTTCTCGTACCTCGATAGTTTATTTGCTCCCCCTCAATATGTGCTTCAAGATTCAAAAGCGTTTAGCACATATGAGCGAGCAGCGTGCACAATTAAATCAAAACGATCACCTTTTATCAAATTTCATTATTAAATCACAAATTCTCCCCCGATCAAAAATATCAAACCCTTTGAGATTTTGGATCCCAAGTGATTTAATTAAGTTTAGAAAACATGGGAGAAAATGTGGCCTTGTTTAAATACTCATCTGGTTTTTGGATAGATCCTCCTCCTCAACATGTGCATTATGTATATTGAAATCGTTTGGCACATGGAGGCAGGAGTGCCTTTAAAGGACTAAAAACCAATTCCATTTAAAACAGATTTGAGATTTAAATCACGATCTCTACCCCGATCAGAAATATCAAACCATTTGAGATTTGTGATCCCAACTGATTTAAATCATTTAAAAAAATTTGGGGAAAGACGTGGCAAGATTCAATTTTGAAAGATGACAGATAAGGACCATTTTAAGACATTAAAGATTGTTAGTGTCAGGTATGATAGTTTTTAAGAGATCTTTTAAGTAAAACAAAACAATTTCACAATCAAACAAGAACAGAAAAAATTTCATTTTGAAAGACCTTAATTCTAAAAAAAATCATACCATGACATAACATTAAATCTTTAGATCACCACATTTTAACGTACAAACCGGAACTTTTATGAAGAAATATTGTTTGAAAATATTATATTTTAAATCACTCTCCCCCTCAATCGATGACCGAAGTCGATAATTGAGTGACTTAGGTTTTGATAAAAATGAAGTCCGGTGATTTTCAAAAATAAGACCAATTTATTTTCAAAACAATATTTTACCATTTTCAAAACAATATTTTCAAAAATTCTTTAAAAATGGTATCATTCACTACTTTTTCCTGCACAAGATATGTTAGGTGGTTGAGAAGCTTCCGTTTATGTTGCTGCTGTAGGGTTTGGAAGAAAAACCATCTGCAGATGCAGTGAGACTTCTTCTTACGTTGCATTTTGAATGCCAACTGAGGTCAAATTAAGCTCCGTTTCTTCAATCACTTAGAAGAAAACCATCTGCAGATGCAGTGAGACCTCTTACGTTGCATTTATGCCAACTCTTCATAGAAGTCCAATTAAGCTCCGTTTCTTCATTTGTCAACCCAAGATATAGTTACCCTTTCCTTTCAGCATCCAATCATCTTCAATTGTGGGATCCGGATCGGGAACATTCTTTTATACCAATATACCTGCATACGTTAGTGAACACACATACAGATATATGGTGGTCGACATCACCCAAACAGTAATCGACTAATAAAAGTCTATGCAACATATCAATCAGATCATTTAAATGTATGGGAAAAATGTGTTCATCAAACTCTAATTATCTAATCCTAGCAATCATATCCTTGGCACCTAGTCCTTCAACATAGGTTAACATCATTTTTAATTAAGCATATTAGGATAATTAAGAAAGCTCGTTAGAAGATATAGATTTGAAAACATTTCCCCCCTCAACCAATAACTCATTTTATAAAAGATTTTAAAAGTGCTGAAGTCATTGATTGAGTTTCCAAAAATTTTTTTTTACGAAAAACTCTGAAACTGATTGATTTAATAGCAACTCATTTACCACCATTAAGTTAAAACAAATATTTTTCTGAAGAATTTTAGACGGAAAAATATTTGAGTAGGAACAGCAGTCCTTCGACATACTTTCCTCATTTTGTATTTAGGATAAGTGCACGAATTTTGTGAAAATTGTTTAAGCGTAGCACTTTCCTTTCTTGAAGAACGGGTTGCTATCAGAAATAATAGCAAGCCATTGTTTAAGCACGGGTCACAGTCTGAAGTAACTGCAAGCCATTATTTGAAGCCCGGGTTACAGTCTAAAATAACTGTAAGCTATTATTTGAAGCCCGGGTTACAGTCTGAAATAACTGTAAGCCATATTTTGAGACATGTTTTGAAAAAGAATATTTACACCTCCTGCTCGAACTTCATCTATGGTCCCGTGCCATTATTGAATGACATTTCTAAGACCGTAGATGTTATCGATACCAGAAGACATGTCTAGGAAAACATATTTTTGGTATTTTTGAAATTTTCTGATTTTTATGGGTTTTTGAAGGTTTTATATTTTTCTATTTTGTTTTGTTGGTTTTATATTTTTCTATTTTCTTTTTGTTGGTTTTATATTTTTGTATTTTGTTTTCTGAAAAATATATACAAAGATATAGTAGATGATATAGTTAAAGAAGATGATGATACGAGTACCGAGATAAGGATATCGAGCAGCCCCGTTGTAGAAGATAGAAGTCATAATCTCTTAAACATTCACCACCAAAGCTTCCGAGGCTCCAGAATAGAAGATAGAACATGAGCCTTTGAGAAAGAGAGACTTTGGCAGCTTCCCCCCAAACCGAAAATCCTTTAGCTGAGCAGATTCAAAGCTTTCTTTCAAGCTTCCATTAGCCAGGTGCATAAAGACGCACACCATTATCATCGATCTTGCTGCTCTTTTTAAGAATAATCACCGTGATTCTTCGTTCGAGGTTATATCATCCAATAGAAGAACAACAACGTATCATCCCACTCATAAATAATCTTCTCAAATTTCATAACCATTGAAGTCTGAAGCGATCCATTCCAAAAAGGTGTCAAGAGAACAATTCCCCCAAGTAGTTGAATTGATGTAGTCAGTCTCTTTGTATAATGCTCAAGAACTCTCCCAAATACACATCATGAGGGGAATGAAAACACCTCCCCATGTTCACATTTTTCTTCCCGGATGATCGTGTATGAAGCTCAAGAACCCGAAGTACACCAATACCCAAGAGCTCTCCCGAATACACATCATGAGGGGAATGAAAACACCTCCTCATGTTCACATTTTTCTTCCCTGATGATCGTGTATGAAGCTCAAGTATCCGAAGTATACCAATACCCAAGGAAGGAATAACTGATAACATTGAAGAAGCAAGCCAAGTCACTGATTATCTCTGCGGATGACAATCTCTGCGGATGTCAACTCCGGAATAAGTGATTATATCTCAGAATCACTGATTAAGCCCTCAAGTGAAATAGCTGAGCGCCTCCAATGTATACAATTCTCTCTCCTCTAGTGATTGTGATAACATCGAGATCATCACGCACTTGTGTACCTCTTTTATCTTCAGAAACTTTCTTTTACATCACTTCCCCCACGTCGTTGGATACTAACACTAAAAGCCTTGATGAGTAAAACCTTGAGTTTCTCTGCGGTCATGACATTTGTTTTCCCGGGATATCGTCAATCACTTAGAAGTATTAAGCTCATCAAGTTTACTCGCCATGAGTCAAACCTTGAGTTTCTCTACGGTAATAACATTTGTCTTCCCGGGATATCTTCAGTTACTTAGAAGTATTAAGTTCATCAAGTTTACTCGCTTTATGTTTAGATGTGTGTCTCCTTGCCCCTTTCTGGTTTTGATACTTCAGAATCAGCAACAAATATAAGCCCAAATACTTGAAATCTTTATGAGAAGAACACTTGAACTCTTGTGAGAATCAACTTGCTGAAGACTCTCTCTGACTATTTGTATCAACCCTTATGTAGACAATATGAAGTGACCACTGATGAAGAAAAACCGATATACCCTACTTGAAACTGAAGTCAACTTCCCCACATTTGTATCTTAAGCTTGCACCTAATGATGGAAGAACGGTGTAGAGAATTTATGCTTCAAGCAAATCTCTAAGTACTCACTACCCAAACAAAGTATGAGACATTAACACCTCTTGCGATTATCCACACCGTCATATGTGTGTGACACTGAGTAAAACAAAGTAACTCCTAATAGTGATAGTTAACCAGGTCTTCAACCATCCACCTCGACTGCTGGTAACTAGATAAACCAAGTCTTCAACTCAAATTCTTAAGCCCGAGCAAGTTATCAAATAAGAACACGCCTTTGTGAAAGTCAACTTCAATCTCAAATAAGTGATAAATGATTAACTCCGAAGTAATAAACTTGTGTCAAATGTCCAATACGAGAAATAGTCAATAACAACGTCTCGAGGAGTCACTGCTAAAGAATATGAGCAAGTCTAATTGAGGATTGAATCTGACTTATAACTCTCTCCCAATTAGTGCTCTCCCCTAAACCGACAATCTGTTTGATAGATGCCCAAATTAAGAAGAAGTCTTTAGATCGTTAAATGCAACTCGTCTTTAGTCTTCTAACATGTAGCAGAAAATGTAGAACAGACTGTAGACTCGACCTTTTTCAAGATTGTCCAGTTGGGGAATAGATAATTAACATCTTCAACTCACACCAAAAAGCATCCCACCAAAAAGCATCCTAATTAACTTACATCTTGCAAATCCCCTTAACTAAAATCCCTCCCAATCAAACAAGAACAGAAAGATGTTCATCAAGGAAATCAGCAATCAGGCCGCAACGAACACACAAGATGGTAACACCAAACTACCAATCACATCAAACAAGAACAGAGAGATTGTTCGGAATCATCATGTTGATGTATACGTGAAGCATTAACCGGAAGCACTTTGTCGATAAACTCATCAATCCGAGTGAAGATGTCAACCAACGGCTCTTAGAAGAGAAAAACTCTATGTGAAGATGACCCGATAAGAAGAAGCTCGGTTCTTACATGAGTTTAGAGCCGTATGACCATTTATATTCTCAAATATCAATCAACAATGCAAAAAATTCACACTTCTTCTCCCCCTCAAGAATTGCATACGGAGATGCCATTCTTGATTAAATAAGTGAAAATCATCCGAATGTTCTATTCACACTTCTCTCCCGCAAAATAAGCACGTGATGTCGCCATCTTCATTATAATCGAGCAAGTGGAATGAGAAAAACAATCAGTGGTAGCCCGGTTCACTTGAAGACTGAAGCGCATGGAAAAAGTATGAAGCATGTTGATGAGAATGGTCATAATAGAGAAGATTTCTCTTCTTCAGAAGATAAAGTGCACTGACACGTACACTTTTCTTTTCTTTAAGAACGAGGCATGAACTGTAGTGTTCAAACGTCATAAGAAGATTTCTCTTCTTTATAAGATAAAGCGCACTGAAACGTACACTTTTCTTTTCTTTAGAGTACGAGGCATGAACTGTTGTGTTCATACGTCATTATCTCTCTCTTTTCAACTCTCTTAGCAAAACATGTAATATACCCCATTATCATTCAGTAGGCCCTTTGTCGTGACAGCTGATGGAGAAAACCCAATATGATGAATTTGACCCTGAAGTAAACTAACCCGAACTCGTGACTTAAACTTGCACATATGTAACAAAGAGCGGTGTCGAGACATCATGCCCATTTGAATCTCTAAGTACTCTATACTCTTCAACCAACCAACCATCAAGTATAAGACGTACATCACCTCTTGAAAATCCACAATTAAATGTGACACTGAGCACTACAACGTAACTCCTTAAAGTGATAGTTATTTTTGTGGCAAACAGAGCCCAATTCCCCCACGTGGTAAAAGGAAAAAACTCCCAAAAATAACTAGATTTCCAAGTCTTCGTTTTTGGAAAAAGCTCGAACAAGGATCTCAAAGAATCTTCATCCAACCATCCCCGATACCTTCAGATACTAAGTACACTCGCCCGTAATATTTCACTTCAACCTCAAATGAATAATACTGAATTAATGCCGTTGTCACATCTTCTGAACTGCTCAAATCTAGCCTTCTTTAACATTGAAACGAACTTTGATAATGGTTTCATCCCGACCATGGTTAAAGGCACATAACCCCGTAAAACCATGTAATACCCAAACTGCCATGAAGACAACCCAAACACACACCCACTTCATGAAGTACACCCTTTTATCCCTTCTTAGAAACAGAACCCGTAACACCAGCATCAGAAGACCCCGAGATACGCTTTTCATTCTCCAAGATGGTTCCATCATCACGGGATTTTACAATTCTATAGTTTAAACCGAGAAATAGTTTCTTTCGCGGGATTTTACAAAACTAAGAATAAACCGTAAGATAGATCCGGAAATGCACTTTACTATGATCAGGATGTTTCCATTGTTACGGGATTTTACAAGTCTATGATTTAAACCGAGAACTAGGTTCTTTCGCGGGATTTTACAAAATCAAGACAAAACCGTAAACAATGTCAGCTTGAACGTGTTATGACAACTTTGGTTTTGGTGAATATCTGTTTTAGGGGAACATGCAGCGGTTCATCAACGGTTCAAACACCAACATCAATAACATCATCAACCATCCAAAAAACACTTTGGTAAACACATCATTCACGCTTCTGTCGGCTGTTGCTATGACCAATTGGTGAAGTAAACCCGATATGTCAAACTTGACCATGAAGTAGAATTCCCAGATTTGTTACTTAAACATGTACTGATCCTTGTGAAGAAGAAACGGTGTACCCAATGTACAAAACCTCTTGACATTCTCAACTGAGTGAGGCACCGAAGTGATAGCTACGTTGTGGGTTAAGTGAGAAAGAATCACAAACGTAACTAAATAGCCAAGTCTTCATCACCCTCTATGAACGCCCAAACAAGTCATCTTCGCTGAAGGGTAGAAAGAAAGAAGACGAAAATAAGTAAACACCCCCGGAAAACCTCACTTCAAATCCAAATACGAAATATCGTCCAAACAACCCCGTAGTCAACATTTTCAATAACATTCTTTGTGAAAATGTATAAGCCAAAGTGTCAGACTGTATACCATAACAACACTCAAAAAATCCTACCAAAACTTATCAACAAATCATATCATCAAAACTAATCATCAACGATCACTTTAGTGAAGCCCATCAGTCCATCATCAAATATCATCACATATAATTTCAAGCCCAGTCCAGATAATTAATCAGCCCGAACCGGTCAATGTAAAGTCATGCAGTGATCATCTATAACAAATCGCTAAGAAATTGACCCGGCCCCCAAGTCTAATTAAAACCGTTTGAATCGTCACTTTACTATCAAATCAATAATACCTGATGAGAACTTTGAGCCTAATAAAGATCAATTACTAACACAAGCCGTGAACACGTATATTCCGTGAACTTTATAAGTTCAAAAGTCCAAGATTCCAACATAGTACCAAAAATTATGTATTTTTCGTGAACAAGTATTTTCCGTGAAAAATTGTGTATGCAACATAATTCGGATGTACACGTTGATGATCCAAATATATTAATGATAATGACCCATAGTAAGCAATCAGGTGCAAAGCTCCAAACTCGTTGGTCACCGTCCAATCCAAAACACAATGGACTGAAGCCCAGGTAAGGCCCGATTTGATACACAACCATTTATCAAAGAGTAGTAGTCAGCCCATTCATTAAACACTGGTTCCAAAACAATTGTTACCCTAACATCACGGGTATAAAGAGTAATCACAAACCTCTAACTAACCCTAATATCACTCAAACTCATCCGCCCCTATCTCAAGAAAAACGCTCTCTTTCTTCTAAATATTCTCACAAACAAAAGAACACCCAACATCAAATCTTCCAAAAAAAAAAGAATCCGAACCCTACACATCTCCAATCACATATCATTACACAGCCTCCTTCTGTTCAGATTTTAACCTTTTCTTCCACCAATAATCAGTAATAAAGATGATTCAAACCAAATAAGTCTCACAACATCAACCCAAAATATACGAGCACCTTTGATCAACCATTCGACTTCATCAAGATCTTGTTTAATCCGAACACCTAACTCATTACTCTTATGCAACAGCTTCAAGATCTTGTTTATTCAAGGTCTCGGGTGAGGTTTAAATTAATTATCATGTTTTTCACGTCTTAAACGAACCAAGGAGAGGGTATAACATGGTTGTTATAAACATCTTCCTTTTAGTTCGAATAGTCAATAAAGAGGCACATGCTTCTAAATTAAATCAGTGATGAATTTTTTCGTGTATAAAACCTTCAGTGGTTGGTAGACCTTTGAATCACCACGAAATGAATCTGAGATTTATTGATGTTAGCTTTTCAGTTCGAGTCTTAGTTAGTCTTTGATGAGTGTTGATGAGTGATTGTGAGGGTCTTGGGGTGAGTCAAGGTCTTGGGATTAGATGATTGGTTTTTGTTTGGAGTCGGTATTGGTTTGGATCCATTGGACTGATGATGGTTATAACTGAGGTCGAGTCTTGTTTATGGTATTGGTATATGTTGTGGATCATGGTCATTCTTCTTCTACCTTTCTTTCTGTCAAGTCGCCAGCCAAGTCGCCACGACTAAGTTGCCAAGACTAAGTCGCCACGACTAAGTCGCCACGACTAAGTCGCCACGACTAAGTCGCCACAACAACAAGTGACTCAATAGTCAACTCGCTAACAAAAAAAAGTTTTTACAAGTCGCTAACTGGATATTTGACATTATCCGATGAGTTTTCCGACCATATTTTCGACCATTTCTTCATATTAACCCAGAAAAACATTAAAAATTTGCAACTTTTTGACCTCAAAATGACCATATGTTTTTATGTATTAAACCTGTTTAAGACCTCTTACCCAGAAAAAATGTGATATTGGAAGACCTTATGACCCATGTTGACAAAACAGATATGACCACCATAATACACAACTTTGGTAACAAAAAAAAGATGTCTAAAAATGATGATATAAACTGTTTGGACCAAACGAGACACAAAACTATATTAAAACAGTTATACCGCGAATTCAGAGAAAACTTTTCGACACCAAAAAGTATATAAAAAACAGTTATGACAAGATTTGAACAACAAACAAATCATCAAAACACAAAAACCTTGGCTTTGATACCAATTGTAGGATCGTTTATTTATTGTGTTGATGATTCGGGTGGTCTTGGATGATGGAAATACATGATTGCCATAGTTAGAGAGTTAGTAGAGAGAGAGATGGTGTTCTTGCTAGAGGTTTACACAAAGGAAAGATTAGATTAAATGAGAAGCACCACCCCTTCCATGGATGGAAGGGGTATTTATACTTACACAATACACGACCTCCTATCGGCCTGTGGATCAGGCATACAGTGGGTAAAGACCCGTCCTTCCTCCACGGTGTTGTACTAAACTATACTACGCTACAAACTAACTAATAAACTGATAAATAACGTAAACAACGACACGTCTACGAGCTAACTTATGCTAGATCATAATTGGGGTGACCGACACTTTAACATGGAATTTTCTAATTCCTAACAAGATACTTGTGATATGTTATCAAAGTATTTTGTACCTGAATTGTTTTGATATTTTTAGAACAAGAGCTCCCCCTCAACATGTGCATCAAGTGTTTGAAATCGTTTTGCACACGGAGGCAAGAGAAAGAATTAACTTCTTTGATTATCATTTTCTAAAAGATATCAACATCACTTCCCTGATCAAAGCAAGTAGAAAAAGCATATAAGGGAAGGATGAGGTTTTCATAAACTTGCTCCCCCTCAATATGTGCCTTGAGGTTTGAAAGAGTTTTGCACATACAAGAGGAAACCTGCACATTGATATAAATTGATCACGTTTCAGATCTTTGTGGTTTAAGATAGATGCTCCCCCTCAACATGTGCATGGAAGTTCTTGAAATCGTTTGGCACATGTGGGAAGGAGAGCTTGTACATCATTATAAAACCATTTACCGAATTATCAGTTTAAATCCAATTTAAATCACAAATTCTCCCCCGATCACAATTATCAAATCATTTGAGATTTGTGATCTCTGTAGATTTAAATTGATTTTGAAAGATTTTAAGGAGAATTGTGACTTGATTTTGAAAGCGTTTTATCTGATAAGGATCGGATTTTAAGACTTTAAACTCCATTGAATAAACATGCATGATTATCTTTTGAACACAATTGTATGACAAATAATTTTTTGATTTAATTGAAATCATTCTCCCCCTCAATCAATGACATAAGTTGTTGATTGAGAGATAGATATTTTGACAAACTTTTTAAGTCCAGATGATTATCAAAAATAGAGTCCGAGTTATTTTTCAAAACAACTAGTTTTCATAAGATAGTAAGGATTAGTTTAAAGAATCAGAGCAAGAAATTTGAAAAACCAAGATAAAGCATGGCTCTGTTCTATCTTTGAAAAGCGGGGTTACTGCCTGAAATGACAATAAGCCATTGTTTCACTTTCTCCCAAAAATATTTTTTTGATTTTTTGATTTTTGATTTTTTTTTTAAAAAATTCGAACAACATCTAAAGTCCCGTGTCATTCTTTGAATGACAACATCAAGACCGTAGATATAATCGAATCGAGAGAAACATGACAAAATGACAATATTTTTTGAAGATTTTTCGAATTTTTCAAATTTTTATGGATTTTGAAAGTTTTATATTTTTCCATTTGATTTTTTTAAGGTTTTATAATTTTGTATTTTGTTTTTCGAAAAAATATTTACAGGGGATAGATGAAGGAAACCTTTTACTCCTCTTCTTCCGCTTGAAGACGTTTAAGTGTTTCTGGTTGTAGGCTCTTAAGACCCAGTCGTGGAAGAATAAACTCAAAACGTTCTCTAGGAAGAGCTTTGGTGAAGATGTCTGCTAACTGGTATTCAGTCCTCACAAAGTAAAGTTCCACCACACCGTTTTCAACTTGCTCCCTGATGAAATGATGTCAAATGTCCATGTGCTTTGCTCTTAAGTGTTGTACGTTGTTGCATGAGAGAGCAATAGCACTTTTATTATCACAGTTCAGAGGGATTTTGTTGAATTCAAAGCCATAGTCAGATAATTGGGATCTCATCCATAGGATTTGAGCACAACAAGATGACATGGCTATGTATTCCGCCTCTGTAGAGGAAATAGAAGTACTCATTTGCTTCTTTGAAGACCAGCTCACAAGCTTATCACCCAAAAACTGAGCACCTCCAGAAGTACTTCGACGAGTATCTTGACATCCTGCATGATCAGCATCTGCATAGGCTGTTAGTGACATACCGATGTCTTTCGGGTACCAAAGTCCCATATTGATGGTACCTTGGAGATACCGGAAGACCCGTTTAACCACTTCAAGGTGCTTTTTAGTAGGCTTAGCCTGGTATCTAGTACACATGCAAACAGCGAACAAGATGTCTGGTCTACTAGCTGTGAGGTACATCAGGGATCCAATCATACTACGATATTTCGTTTGGTTTACCATGATCCCTGAGTGGTCCTCATCTAGTTTGGTAAGTTCAATCATGGGAGTGTCAACAGGGTCACTAGAATCGAATCCAAATTTCTTTAAAATCTCATTTGCATATTTAGATTGATTTATGAAAATGCCTCCAGGACTTTGTGAAATTTGTAATCCCAAGAAAAATGACATTTGAAATTTAGAACCCAATTCATTTGAAAAATGGTCACACTTATTGGGGTCAGTCGAGGCAAGGATGATATCATCAACATAAATTTGAACATGAATTAAATGTTTGCCTGACTTCCTGGTGAACAATGTTGGATCAACTGCACCTTTGCTGAATCCGGTAGATAGAAGAAACTTTGATAGCGTATCATACCATGCCATTGGAGCTTGCTTTAAACCGTAAAGAGCCTTCTTCAAACGATAGATGTGAGTAGGATGCTCTGGATTCACAAAGCCTTCAGGTTGGCTGACATAGACGACTTCTTTAAGATCTCCGTTCAGAAATGCCGTCTTTACATCCATCTGATAGACTACCATGTTCTTACTAGCAGCATTAGTTAAGAAGATTCTGATTGCCTTGATACGAGCAACAGGAGCAAATGATTCTTTAAAGTCAATACCCTCCTCTTGACGGTATCCTTTAGCAACCAATCGAGCCTTGTTCTTTAAGACATCACCATGCTCATCAAGTTTCACTTTGAAGATCCATTTTAGAGCAATGATCATAACACAATCTGGAGCAGGTACTAATTCCCATACATCAAGTCGATCAAACTCATGAATTTCTTCTTGCATGGCATTGAACCAGCTGTCTTCATTCATGGCGGTTTTAACATCTTTTGGTTCGATCTTTGAGAGTACGGAGTTGAAGAAGCACCATAAGGCATCGGTTGCAAGTTGTTTCCGTATTGATACTGGACGAGAGGGATTTCCAATGATGTTGTCTAATGGATGATCGTGAGTCCATTTTCTAAGGTGTTCATGTGGCAGTTGTTGAGGGACTGAGGTAGCAGAGTCGATGTCTCCTGAAGAAGATGGTTCTGATGATGATTCAGGAGCAAATATGTTTTCAAATGGAACATCTTCAGGAGTAGCAAAGGGATTAACTTCATCATTGATGACAGAAACAGTTTCATGATGTACATTCGAAGATTGATGATTTGTTGATGAGACTGAGTTATCAGCAGTAGGCGCTTCTTGACTTAATGAAATTGAGACTGAAGGATTGACTTCATTCTCAGGGATATGAGCAACCTCTGTTGTGGGAATTGACAGTTCATTAGCACTTGGCTCATAGTGTTCATCAAACATCGGATCAAACAATTTCTTCAAATCATCTTCAGTTGGAGGTACATATGGAGTAGCTGGAGAGGAATTTGGTACAAGGGATGAACCAATGGGACTGTTTTGAAGTGCAGGTCCAGAACTGGGTTGTCCAGGAGCCATTTGACCGGTCAGCTCATCGAACGTAACGTGAATTGTTTCCATGATATTTCGGGTTCTATTATTGTAGATTCGGTAACCCTTCTTGTTAGGTGCATACCCAACAAAAACTCCAATATATGCCTTTGCTCTTAATTTACCTAAATCTTGACCGTCATTTGTTGGATAGCACAAAGCACCAAGCACACGAAGGTAGGAGAGATCAGGTTTTCGTTTATGAACAAGTTCATATGGAGTTTTTCCATGAGAGGTGTGTATAAGGGAACGATTTTGGGTGTAGCATGCAGTGGCAATGGCTTCAGCCCATAGAAACGTTGGAACCTTCGAATAGATAAGCATTGTTCTTGCGGTTTCTACAAGAGTTAGATTTCGTCTTTCAACTACACCGTTCTGTTGAGGAGTTCGTGGAACACTTCTTTGATGACTGATTCCAACACTTTCATAAAACTGAATTAAGTCTTTGTTAACAAACTCTGTGCCACTGTCTGTTCGAACAATTTTGACTGTATTGTTGAGTCGAACCTGAAGCTGTTTGATTAGTTTGATGATGACAACAGGAGTTTCATCCTTTGTCCTCAAAAACTTTACCCAAGTAAATCGAGAGTAGTCATCAACAACTACTAGACTGTATTTCTTCCCATTTATCATTTGCACTCTCATTGGTCCGCACAGATCCATATGAAGGGTATGAAGAACTTCCATTACAGAATTTGTGGGTTTTGGTTTGTGGGCATATTTCGTGCTTTTACCCAATTGGCAAGCTGAACAAAGATGATCTTTTTCATATTTTAATCTGGGTAAGCCTCTGACAAGATCCTTTTTGGAAAGGTTGTTTATGGTGCCGAAGTTCAAGTGATTGAGACGACAATGCCATAACCAAGACTTTGTTTTAGAAGCCTTTGATAGTAAGCAGATTGGAGAGGACTTCATCATGTCATCGATAGAGATGGTGTATAGGTTAGAACCTCGAGTACCTCTTAATAATTCTACACCATCAAGTTCTCTAACGAAGCAAGTATGTTTTCTAAAAGCTACTTCTAGATCGGAATCACAGAATTGACCAACAGAAAACAGATTGTGACCAAGACCTTCCACATAATATACCCTGGAAATCACACTTTTACCAACCACATAATCTCCATAACCCATAATAGCTCCAAAATGGTCGTTCCCGAATCTAACTGTCCCAATGAATTTACTCACGAATTTCATGAGCCGCGACAGGTCTCCAGTCATATGCTTGGAACAGCCTGAGTCCAGGTACCACAGAACGATTTGAACGATCTGTAGTTGAACACAGACAAGAATGGATAACTGGATAATTGGGATCCCTATGCAAGAATGGGTTCCATTTGGTTAGTAACAATGATTGGAACACCCACATCAGAAATAGAAACGTTCATATCAGAAATTGAATCAATGGAGTTAATATGAATAGATGCAGTACTAGTGTCCGTATTTGCCCTATTTAAAGTATGTTCACTTCTTAAGGGAATAGTTCTACCAGTAGGCATCCATTTTCTAGTGGGCATTGTCTGATTAACCTTATGGCCAACAGGTATCCATTGATAACCTATCTTACTAAATGTTCTTCCTGTGGGCTTCCACTGTTTTCTAACTTTCTTTAGCCTTTGCCTTTTTGCCTTCTTAGCGTGATATTTTGATTTAACAATGTTAACTGGAGATTTGACAGCTTTAGACAAAATATTCACACCACATTCATGATTAGTAACAGAATTCAAGCAGACATCATTACAAGGTTTGCAAATAGTATCAGAATTCGAATTAATTACAGTACGCCTATAGCAAATACTAGAATCAACACGATTCCTTTTATTCGGCTCAAACTTAAAGTTCCTAGGTTGGTCTTCTACTCTCTTCATATCCTGTTTAGATGTGCTGGGATCTGAACTACATGCAGGCACACTAAGGTTCACTTTCTTAACACTAGAAGTGCTGGGATTTGTACTCCTAGAAGGCACACTAGAGTTCGCTTTCTTAGCACTGACAGATCTGGAATCTGAACTACTTGAAGGCACACTAAGGTTCACATTCATAACATTGGGCATTGAATGGATTTCATGCTTGGCACTAGGCATAGAACAAGGAATCAAAGGGTTGACTTGCTCACCTAGGGATTTAGGGCATATTGTAATTAAGCATTCTAGAAGTTCTTGAGATCGTTTGGCATATAAGCATGCATGACCAATTGCATTATCAAGTGGTTTCTCTAACTTATCCTCTTCTACAATCTCACGGAGACATTCTAAATTATCCTTAAGGTATGAGAAATATGTTTGAATGGCAAGTTTGTTATTCCTAAGGTGAGGAGGAACATATTTCACAGACAAAGCATATTTATTACAAGAGTGAACCTTTGATACACCATTCTCCCCATTGGTCATTGACATTTTCCCTTTTACCTGGCTCTTCAGATTCTCAATTTCCTTTTGCAATGAAGCTATTTGTTCGTTATTTTTGTTACGAGTGACCTTTATTGATTCAAATAACTCATTGAAATGACGTTTAACCTTTTCATTTTCTTCTAGAAAACTTTCGTTTTCCTTTTGTAATGCATTTACTAAGTTTTGAAGATGAAACGTTTGAGAATTCTGAGAATCTAAAGGAGGAGGCATTTGGGAGCCAGTCACATTGTTCTTTTGACCCTTTAATTGAGAGATTTGGGCTTTCAACTTTCTGATCGTGTTACAATGAGCTTGAATCTGTTCATCACGTTTGTTAATTTGAAAAACTGCATCAAACGCTGGAGCATCTGAGGATGTCTTGATATTTGAAGTTTTGACATTTTCTTTAAGATGTTGATATTTTAGTTGTAAATTAAAATGCTCAACCTCTAGTTTAGAAAAATGTTTAACCAAATTGTCGTGATCATCCATTTCAATTTTCTCATTTAGTTTAGAATTAGTCTTTTCAAGCTCAATGACACGATCATGGGAGACTTTCAGGGCAACAGATAATTCATGAAATTGAGAAGCATTAATGGAACAATTTGTAGCAGTGAAAAACACATCTTGAGCAACACATTCAGTAATAAGAGTCTCATTCAATGTATGCAAGTTCTTCCTCTCAATCTCATTATATTTTAGTGCTCGCTCATAGTCACTAACCTCAACTATCATTGCATCAAATTCCTTTTCCATTTCTTTAATGTCTAAATTCATTCCCTTTTTAAGACTTTTAAAATGATCTTTTAGTTGTTTAAAGAAAGGCATGACTTCAGTTAAATAACATTCTTTCGTTTGCTCAAAACCCCTTTCCCATTCAGTTTTACCAGTGGGTGTGATCCTTTTCTTACAAGTTTTCTCAAAATCAACAAATAGTTGAAAAATAACATATTGAATGATTAAGGTCTTGCTTTTAGTGGCAATAGTCCTAGGAACTAAATGCATTGGTGTATTGGGAGGATACACAGTCGCTAAAGGCATTTTCCTAAAGGGGGGGTTTGTTACAACATGATTCTCTGCTTTATGCTTATCTAAATCCTTTTTCCAGAACACTTGTTCGGGTGTTAACAACGTCTGAGGTTTAAACATGTTCAAGGAAATCCAATTCTCCTTCTTGTAATCATGGGGTGTAATATTTATTTTCTTCTCTTTACATTTAGAATCATCTAGTTTCTTGTTCATCTTTTCCCTAGTGACTTCATCTGATTTCTTATCTTCCTCGGTGCACTCAACGCTACTAGGTTTCTGTCTAGGCTTAAGGATTTCATTGCCATCATAAAGAACCTTATGAGCATTTCTAGCCTTTTTAATGACCTCTGGATTTGGTTCCTCAACAAGGGGAATGCTATGCTTATCGCTTAAGACTCTATACTTAGTGATTAAGTGAGCAGTCTGAATGGTATTTCCTTGTACATACAACTTATTTTCAAGCTTGTTTTTCAAGGTTTTTAGATTAGAAAAATCATTCAAAAGTTTTGATTCCTTAGCACTGAATTCTTGCTTAAGCATTTTAACATTTTCTTGAAGTTCTTGTTTTTGCTTAGCAGTTTTAGAAAGCTTTTCTTGTAAGGAGTTTAACTCTTGTTTTAATACTTCTTCTCTAAACCTACTTTTTCTATTAGTTGTACGCATTTGGTCATCCATTTCCTGCTCACGAGTGATCAACTCAAATTTTGCACGTTGTTCATAAATAGTAACACGTTCTTTATAGGCATTCAGTTTAGAGATGACAGAATCATCAGGGGCACATGCAGTGAATTCATCAAAAACATAATCATTGTTGACTACAGAAGATGCATCACTTGGTACAATCTCACTTTCACTTTGTTTCACATATTGATCATATGGGACAACATTGATATTACCCATATTTTCAATATCTGACTCAATAATTACAGTTGATTGTACTTCGTTATGTATCTTTTGCTCGTCAACTTCATCGTATAACTTTAATACCTCAGAAATGATTTTGTCTTTGGATGGACCAACTTGTGATGATGAAGAGACTTTAGGAGAGACCATTGGAGACATGCTAGCCATGAAAATGGTTTGTGCAGTAGGTTCTTCATCAACATCAGAGTCATATGCATCATAATCAGTTACTTGAAAGGCATTCTGATGATTATGGCCTATCTCCTGAATTGGTTGCTCATCCACATCTGCATCATATGTCTTAGCATTTCCTTCAGCCTAAAACAACAACTCCTCTTCATCCAAAGCTGCACCATTATCCTGAGCTTGCACAAGCAACATCTTATCTCTGAAATACTCGGCATTTTGAGGGCGTTTTGGTGATGTGCAGTTCCTTGCAATGTGTCCCTCACCTCCACAATTGTAACATTTGATTGGCTTTGCTTGACCCTGATTTCCATTCCTTCCTCTATTCTGATTTGCAGCATAACCTCTACCAGCTCCACCTCTTGCTTGTTCGTACTGTCGTTCTTGAACTGGCTGCACCATAACCTTCCCATCTCTGACAGTGGCTTGATTGTGTGGATTGGATGCAGTTCTGAGATTGTTGTTGGTGTGTGGAAGAGAGTTCATGTTTTGACTAATCAGGAGAGCCAGTTGATTAATGAAGTTTCCCACGTGTGCATCAGCATCAGCTTGTTTGAACATAGGATCGGGAATGAGTTTGTGATTACCATTACCCATGGGTATAACTTGAGATGCTTTGGTGGTAATTCCAATGTTTGAGTAGAAGGCAGTTGAATCATTAGATGAACTTGTTTCTCCCTGATTGGTTTTGAACTGTTCTAGAATCCTTTTTTCAAACATAGCATGTCTCTCATTCTGGAGAAGGAAGGCATACAGTTGCTCATAGTTTGAATTCTTCAATCCTTTAGTGAGCTTCGCAGAAGTGACAAACTTGTGCCATTCGGGATTCATGTTGTTCACAAATTTTGAGTTCAATTGAATGTTAGGCATAGTCATTTTGATGTTCCTCATGTCATTCACAAGCTTATGGAATCTCACATAGTACTCATAGACACTCTCATCAGGTTTCATCTTGAAATGCTTAAATTCATCATATAGTTGTGATTCTCTATCTTCAATAGTCAATTAAGAACCTGAGAGAAGCATCTTGACATTATCCCATACAGCCTTTGCTTCAGTGTTGTGATTGATAAGCTTGTAGATGTCTTTTGGAAGACCTTGCAGTATAATGTTAGAAGCCCTGATATCTGCATCGAATCTATTCTTCTCCTTATCATCGAGCTCATCATACATCTTTGGTATGTCCATTCCGTAAATCAGTGTTCCATCTTCAGCTGTATCAATTATGTCTCTAGTAGTCTCAACCCGATATGGTCCTTCATCAATGGATTTGAGAATGTTAACCCCATTTTCCTTTCCAAGACAGTACAATCTGATTCGTTGAGCCCAAGAGTCGTAGTCAGTTCATTCAAGCATGGGTGGACGAGTATCTGAACCAGCTGCTTGAACATCCTCGGCAACAATGGAGATGATTGTAGGAACGTTGGTAGACATGTTGACAGATTAAACGGGATTTTATAACTCTTTGATTAAACCGGGAAATAGATTCTTTCACGGGATTTTACTAAATCAAGAGAGAACCATATTACAGACAGAGTCAACCAAGTCGCTAAGAAAACCTGAACCAAGTCGCTAAGCACCAAGTCGCTATAATACCAAGTTGCTAAGACACAGTCAAGTCGCTAAATAACAACTCGCTAAGCACCAAGTCGCTAGCAAAATTTTGACAGCAAGTCGCTAAGCACCAAGTCGCTAAGTTGTCAAGTCGCTAAAGAGCAACTCGCTAAGCACCAAATCGCTAACACCAAGTCGCTAACAAACTTAAGTACAAGTCGCTAACTTTCACCAAGTCGCTACCCGTAGTGGAGAATCCACTAAGTGTACTGTTTGTCGGCTTGTCTCAATAGACAAGTCGCTAGCTCAACTAGCTAAGACCTTCAACTACAACTCGCTACCAAATTACAAAGCAAGTCGCTACCAAGATAACTTATCCGTGGCTCAAGTCGCTAGCTAGAAAATCACATAAACAACACTTTTCAATCCAAAAACAACCCAACCACGATGATTCAAGCTTACCAACTCAAAACCCAAGCACATACAATGATTCTAAACACAAAACTACACCCAAGATTCAAACTTTAACACTAGAAATGATCCAAATGATGCAAAAACCACTAAACTTTTTCAAACTCTAAAACCACCTAAAAGTCACTAGAAATCCAAAGATATGTAAGAGATGGTCAAACCATGGCTCTTGATACCATTTGTAACATATTGGATTTCACAAACACACTAAACCATAAGATCAAATAGGCGTATTATGAGTTCTAGAGAGAGAAAGTTAGAGGTTTAGGGAACTTTAGTGAGAGAAAGAAAATTCTTATTATGAGCTCCAACTCTCTACCTTGGAAGGTAGAGAGTATTTATAGTCTTTACATAAATCACCACCTATCGGGCTGTGGATCAGGCATACAGTGGGTAAAGACCCGTCCGTCCTCCACGGTGTTACTAAAACTAAATACTACTTAACTTATAATAATCTACGACTACGAGCTTTCTAATGATTACATATACTTGAGGTGACCGACTCTTTAATAACTGGATTTACTAAATCCTAACAGATCTTGACTTGCAACCGAACTCAAACTACACTTTTATCAGCGACAGGCAAAAGGTGATGTTACCTTTTAGTTGATTATATTCACTTGTATTTTTGATAAATGGTACTTTTATTAGTAATGAATTGATGTTCTTTTGTGAAGGGTATCGTTCCAGCATTAGCAGTAGTATTCCCTAGTGCTAAACATAAATATTTTTTTAGGCACATCAATGATAATATGAAATTTCAATAGAATGGTAGAGCATACAAGGAACATTTATGAAGATGTGCAACAGCAAAAACCGCCCAACAATTTGAGGCAGCCATGCTTGGATTTAAGAGTTATAACAAACCTGCCCATGCCTGGGTAATTAAGATACCATCAACCCATTGGTCAAGGTCGCATTTTTCTGTACTAAGCAAATCTATGTCTAAGTGTACATCTTTTGTTGTACAACATTGTTCAACACTGTTGTTTGTATAACTCAAACATGTTCTAAACGTGTAGGGAGGGCTCATTCTGATATGTTACTTAATAACATGTGTGAGGTGTTCAATGGAAAACTAGTAAGAGGTAGGCACCAACCCATCATTACTGCTTTGGAATACATTAGAGAATACTATATGAAAAGAATAGTCAATGTTGTGAATGTAATTGACAAGTGTGTCGGACCATTAACATCAAAGGCAACACTTATGTTAGACTTGATTAAAAAAGAGGCTTATAAGTACACCATTTTATGGATTGAAGGCTGTTAGGATTTAGTAAATCCAGATTATAAAGAGTCGGTCACCTCAAGTATATGTAATCGTTAGAAAGCTCGTAGTCGTAGATTATTATAAGTTAAGTAGTATTTAGTTTAAGTAACACCATGGAGGACGGACGGGTCTTTACCCACTGTATGCCTGATCCACAGCCCAATAGGTGGCGGTTTATGTAATGACTATAAATACTCTCTACCTCCCAAGGTAGAGAGTTGGAGCTCATAATAAGATTTTTCTTTCTCTCACTAAAGTTCCTAAACCTCTAACTTTCTCTCTCTAGAATCATCTTGTACGCCTACTTTGTGTTTGGTTTTGATGTGTATGTGAAATCCAAAATGTTACAAATGGTATCAAGAGCCATGGTTTGATCATCTCTTACATATCTTTGGATTTCTAGTGAATTTTAGGTGGTTTTAGAGTTTGAAAAAGTTTAGTGGTTTTTGCATCATTTGGATCATTTCTAGTGTTAAAGTTTGAATCTTGGGTGTAGTTTTGTGTTTAGAATCAACGTATGTGCTTGGGTTTTGATTTGTTAAGCTTGAATCATCTTGGTTGGGTTGTTTTTGGATTGTAAAGTGGTGTTTGTTTGATTTTCTAGCTAGCGACTTGAGCTACGGATAATTTGTCTTGGTAGCGACTTGCTTTGTAAGTTGGTAGCGAGTTGTAGTAGAAGTTCTTAGCGAGTTGAGCTTAGCGACTTGTCTATTGAGACAAGCCGACAAACAGTACACTTAGTGGATTCTCCACTACGGGTAGCGACTTGGTGAAAGTTAGCGACTTGTACTTAAGTTTGTTAGCGACTTGGTATTAGCGATTTGGTGTTTAGCGAGTTGCTATTTAGCGACTTGACATCTTAGCGACTTGGTGCTTAGCGAGTTGCTATTTAGCGACTTGACATCTTAGCGACTTGGTGCTTAGCGACTTGCTGTTAAAATTTGCTAGCGACTTGGTTCAAGGTTTCTTAGCGAGTTGATTGATCTTTGTTTTGTAATACGGTTTAATCATAGAGTTATAAAATCCCGTTTAATCTGTTAACATGTCTACCAACGTACCTACAATCATATCCACTGTTGCCGAGGATGTTCAAGCAGCTGGTTCAGATACTCGTCCATCCATGCTTGACAGAACTGACTACGACTCTTGGGCTCAATGAATCAGATTATACTGTCTTGGAAAGGAAAATGGATTCAACATTCTCAAATCCATTGATGAAGGATCGTATCGGGTTGAGACTACTAGAGACATAATTGATACAGCTGAAGATGAAACAATGATCTATGGAATAGACAGACCAAATACATATGATGAGCTCAATGATAAGGAGAAGAAGAGATTCGATGCAGATATCATGGCTTCTAACATTATACTGCAAGGTCTTCCAAAAGACATCTACAAGCTTATCAATCACAACACTGAAGCAAAGGCTGTATGGGATAATGTCAAGATGCTTCTCTCAGGTTCTAAATTAACTGTTGAAGACAGAGAATCTCAATTATATGATGAATTTAAGCATTTCAAGATGAAGCCAGATGAGAGTGTCTATGAGTACTACGTGGGATTCCATAAGCTTGTGAATGACATGAGGAACATCAGAATGACCATGCCAAACATTCAGCCTAACTCAAAGTTTGTAAACAACATGAATCCCAAATGACACAAGTTTGTCACTTCTATGAAGCTCACTAAAGGATTGAAGAATACAAACTATGAGCAACTGTATGCCTTCCTTCTTCAGAATGAGAGACATGCTATGTTTGAAAAAAGGATTTTGGAACAGTTCAAAACCAATCAGGGAGAAACAAGTTCATCTAATGACTCAACTGCTTTCTACACCAACGTAGGAATTACCACCAAGGCTTCTAAAGTCGTTCCAACGGGAGATGGTAATCACAAATACATTCCTGATCCAAGGGTCAAGCAACCGGATGCTGATGCTGTCATGGGACATTTCATCAATCAACTGGCTCTCATGGTTAAACAGAACATGACCCTTTCACCTCATACTAACAGACTTCACACCAACAATGAAATCAGAACCGCATCCAATCTTCACAATCATGCTTTGATCAGAGATGGGAAAGTTATGGGGCAGCCATTTCAAGAAAGGCAGTATGATCAGAGAAGGGGTGGAGTAGGTGGAGGCTATGATGGAAATCAAAATCGAGGAAGGATTGGAAATCAAGGACAAACAAAGCCTATCAAATGCTACAACTGTGGTGGTGAGGGACACATTGCAAGGAACTGTACATCTCCAAAACATCCACAGAATGCTGAGTACTTCAGGGACAAGATGTTGCTAGTGCAAGCTCAGGACAATGGAGCAGCTTTGGATGAAGAGGAGTTACTGTTTCTTGCTGAAGGGAATGCCAAGACTTATGATGCTGACGTTGATGAACAGCCGATTCAGGAGATAGGTCATAATCATCAGAATGCCTTTCAAGTAGCTGATTGTGATGCATTTGACTCTGATGTAGATGATGAACCTACTGCTCAAACAATCTTCATGGCTAGCATCTCACCTATGGTTTCTCCAAAAGTTTCTCCACCACAACAAACTGGTCCATCCAAAGACAAGATCATCTCAGAGGTATTAAAACTATATGATGATGTTGATGAGCGAAAGATGCATAATGAAGTACAATCTCTTGAGACTTATGAATCATATATTGATGATGTGGGTAATAGCAATGTTGTCCCATATGATCAATATGTGAAGCAAAGTGAAAGTGAGATTGTACCAAGTAATGCATCTTTTGCAGTCAATAATGACTATGTCTTTGATGAATTCACTGCATGTACCCCTGAATATTCTATTGTCTCTCAACTGAATGCCTATAAAGAACGTGTTGCTATTTATGAACAACGTGCTAAATTTGAGTTGACCACCCGTGAGCAGGAAATGGATGACCAAATGCGTACAATCATTAGAAAAAGTAATTTTAGAGAAGAAGTATTAAAACAAGAGTTAAATTCCTTACAAGAAAAGCTTTCTAAAACTGCTAAGCAAAAACAAGAACTTCAAGAAAATGTGAAAATGCTTAAGCAAGAATTCAATGCTAAGGAATCAAAACTTTTGAATGATTTTTCTAATCTGAAAACTTTGAAAAACAAGCTTGAAAATAAGTTGTGCGTACAAGGGAACACCATTCAGACTGCTCATATGATCACTAAGCATAGAGTCTTAAGCGATAAGCATAGCATTCCCCTTGTTGAGGAACCAAATCCAAAGGTCATTAAAAAGGCCAGAAATGCTCATAAGGTACTTTATGATGGCAATGAAATGCTTAAGCCTAGACAGAAACCTAGTTGCGCTGAGTGCATTGAGGAAGATAAGAAATCAAATGAAGTCACTAGGGAAAAGATGAACAAGAAACTAGATGATCCTAAATGTAAAGAGAAGAAAATAAATATCACACCCCTTGATTACAAGAAGGAGAATTGGATTTCCTTGAACAAGTTTAAGCCTCAGACGTTGTTAACACCCGAACAAGTGTTCTGGAAAAAGGATTTAGATAAGCAAAAAGCAGAGAAACTTGTTGCAACAAACCCCCCTTTTAGGAAAATGCCTTCAGCGACTGTGTATCCTCCCAATACACCAATGCATTTAGTTCCTAGAACTATTGCCACTAAAAGCAAGACCTTAATCAGTCAATATGTTATCTTTCAACTATTTGTTGATTTTGAGAAAACTTGTAAGAAAAAGATTACACCCACTGGTATAACTGAAGGGGAAAGGGGTTTTGAGCAAACTAAAGAATGTTATTTAACTGAAGTCATGCCTTTTTTTAAACAACTAAAAGATCAATTTGAAAGTCTTAAAAAGGGAATGAATTTAGATATTAAAGAAATGGAAAAGGAATTTCATGCAATGATTGTTGAGGTAAGTGACTATGTGCGAGAATTAAAATATAATAAGATTGAGAGGAAGAACTTACATACACTGAATGAGAATCTAATTTCTGAATGTATTACTCAAGATGTGTTTTTCACTGCTACAAATTGTTCTATTAATGCTTCTCAATTTCATGAATTATCTGTTGCTTTGAAAGTCTCCCACGATCGTGTCATTGAGCTTGAAAAAACTAACTCTAAACTAAATGAGAAAATTGATCTGGATGATCACGATAATCTGGTAAAACACTTTTCTAAACTAGAAGTTGATCATTTTAATTTACAACTAAAATATCAACATCTTAAAGAAAATGCCAAAACCTCAAATATCAAGACATCCTCAAATGCTCCAGAGTTTGATGCCGTTTTTCAAATAAACAAACGTGACGAACAGATTCAAGCTCATTGTAACACGATCAGAAAGTTGAAAGCCCAAATCTCTCAATTAAAGGGTGAAAAGAACAATGTGACTGGCTCCCAAATTCCTCCTCCTTTAGATTCTCAGAATTCTCAAACGTTTCATCTTCAAAACTTAGTAAATGCATTACAAAAGGAAAACGAGAGTTTTCTAGAAGAAAATGAAAAGGTTAAACGTTATTTCAATGAGTTATTTGAATCAATAAAGGTTACTCGTAACAAAAATAACGAACAAATAGCTTCATTGCAAAAGGAAATTGAGAATCTGAAGAGCCAGGTAAAAGGGAAAATGCCAATGACCAATGGGGAGAATGATGGATCAAAGGTACATGTTTGTAATAAATATGATTTGTCTGTGAAATATGTTCCTCCTCATCTTAGGAACAATAAACTTGCAATTCAAACATATTTCTCATCCCTTAAGGATTGTCTAGAATGTCTCCGTGAGATTGTTGAAGAGGATAAGTTAGAGAAACCACTTGATAATGCAATTGGGCATGCATGCTTATATGCCAAACGATCTCAAGAACTTCTAGAATGCTTAATTACAATATGCCCTAAGTCCTTAGGTGAGAGAGTTAATCCTTTGATTCCGTGTTCTATGCCTAGTGCCAAGTATGAAATCCATTCGATGCCCAATGTTATGAATGTGAACTGTAGTATACCTTCAAGTAGTTCACATCCCAACACCTCTAGTGTTAAAAAGGTGAACTTCAGTGCGCCTTCAAATAGTTCACATCCCAGCACATCTAAACAGAAAATGCAAAAAGTAGCAAAACCAACTAATGTTCCCATTCCCTCTACAGGAGTAATCAGTGACATTAAAGCGAGCAGGTCAAAGGCTCAAGACAATACAAGGAATGATAGAACCTCGCAAGCTAAGAATGTGCATTAGAAGAGAGTAGAAGACCAACCTAGGAACTTTAAGCTTGAGTCGAATAAAACAAATCGTGTTGATTCTAGTATTAGCCATAGGCGTACTGTAATTAATTCGAATTCTAATACTATTTGCAAACCTTGTAATGATGTCTGCTTGAATTCTGTTACTAATCATGAATGTGGTGTGAATGTTTTGTCTAATGCTGTTAAATCCCCAGTTAACATTGTTAATGCAAAATTTCATGCTAAGAAGGCAAAAAGGCAAAGGCATAAGAAAGTTAGAAAATAGTGGAAGTCCACAGGAAGAACATTTAGTAAGATAGGTTATAAATGGATACCTGTTGGCCATAAGGTTAATCAGGCAATGCCCACTAGAAAATGGATGCCTACTGGTAGAACTATTCCCTTAAGAAGTGAACATACTTTGAATAGGGCAAATACGGACACTAGTATTGCATCTATTCATAATGATTCCATTGCCTCAATTTATGATATGAATGTTTCTATTTCTGATGTGGGTGTTCCAATCACTGTTACTAACCAAATGGAACCCATTCTTGCATGGGGATCCCAATTATCCAGTTATCCATTCTTGTCTGTGTTCAACTGCAAATTGTTCAAATCGTTCTGTGGTACCTGGACTCAGGCTGTTCCAAGCATATGACTGGAGACCGGTCGCGGCTCATGAACTTCGTGAGTAAATTCATCGGGACAGTTAGATTCGGGAACGACCATTTTGGAGCTATTATGGGTTATGGAGATTATGTGGTTGGTAAAAGTGTAATTTCCAGGGTATATTATGTGGAAGGTCTTGATCATAATTTGTTCTCTGTTGGTCAATTCTGTGATTCCGATCTAGAAGTGGCTTTTAGAAAACATACTTGCTTCGTTAGAGAACTTGATGGTGTAGAATTATTAAGAGGTACTCGAGGTTCTAACCTATACACCATCTCTATCGATGACATGATGAAGTCTTCTCCAATCTGCTTGCTGTCAAAGGCTTCTAAAACAAAGTCTTGGTTATGGCATCGTCGTCTCAATCACTTGAACTTCGGCACCATAAACAACCTCTCCATAAAGGATCTTATCAGAGGCTTACCGAGATTAAAATATGAAAAAGATCATCTCTGTTCAGCTTGCCAATTAGGAAAAAGCACTAAATATGCCCATAAACCAAAACCCACAAACTCTGTAATGGAAGTTCTTCATACCCTACATATGGATCTGTGCGGCCCAATGAGAGTGCAAACTATTAATGGGAAGAGATATGTGTTAGTAGTGGTTGATGACTACTCCTGATTCACTTGGGTTAAGTTTTTGAGGACGAAGGATGAAACTCCGGATGTCATCATTAAACTCATTAAACAACTTCGAATCCGACTCAACAAAACGGTTCGAATCGTTCGAACTGACAATGGAACTGAGTTTGTTAATAAAGTACTCAATGAATTTTATGAAAATGTTGGAATCAGTCATCAAAGAAGTGTTCCTCGAACTCCTCAACAGAACGGTGTAGTTGAAAGACGAAATCGAACTCTTATAGAAGCTGCAAGAACAATGCTGATTTATTCAAAGGTTCCAATGTTTCTATGGGCTGAAGCTATTGCCACTTCTTGTTACACTCAAAATCGATCTCTAATTCACACTTCTCATGGAATGACTCCTTATGAACTTGTCCACAATAGAAAACCTGATCTATCATACCTTCGTGTGTTTGGTGTTTTATGTTATCCAACTAATGATGGTCAAGATTTAGGAAAACTGAAAGCTAAAGCGGACATTGGAGTATTTGTAGGATATGCACCAAACAGAAAAGGTTACCGAATCTACAACAAGAGAACCCGAAATATCATGGAAACCATTCACGTTACGTTTGATGAGCTGACCGGTCAAATGGCTCCTGGACAATCCAGTTCAGGACCCGCACTTCAAAACAGTCCCATTGGTTCATCCCTTGTACCAGACTCCTCTCCAGCAACTCCATATGTACCTCCATCTGAAGATGATTTAAAGAAATTGTTTGATCCTATGTTTGATGAACATTATGAGCCAAGTACCAATGATATGTCAATTCCAACAACAGAGGCTGCTCTTATCCATGAGAATGAAGTCAACCCTTCAGTCTCAATATCATTAAGTTAAGAGGCGCCTGCTGCCGATAATTCTGTCTCATCAACAAATCATCAATCTTCAAATGTACATCATGGAACTGTTTCTAGCATCAATGATGAAGTTAATCCCTTTGCTACACCTGAAGATGCTCCATTTGAAAACATATTTGCTCCTGAATCATCATCAGAACCATCTTCTTCAGGAGACATCGACTCTGCTACTTCAGTCCCTCAACAACAACCACATGAACATCTCAGAAAATGGACTCATGATCATCCATTGGACAACATCATTGGAAATCCCTCTTGACCAGTATCCACATGGAAACAACTTGCAACCGATGCCTTATGGTGCTTTTTCAACTCCGTACTCTCTAAGATAGAACCAAAAGATGCTAAAACCGCCATGAATGAAGACAGCTGGTTCAATGCCATGCAAGAAGAAATTCATGAGTTTGATCGACTTGATGTATGGGAATTAGTACCGGCACCAGACTGTGCTATGATCATTGCTCTAAAATGGATCTTCAAAGTGAAACTTGATGAGCATGGTGATGTCTTAAAGAACAAGGCTCGATTGGTTGCTAAAGGATACCGTCAAGAGGAGGGTATTGACTTTGAAGAATCATTTGCTTCTGTTGCTCGTATCGAGGCAATCAGAATCTTCTTGGCTAATGCTGCTAGTAAGAACATGGTAGTCTATCAGATGGATGTAAAGACGGCATTTTTGAAAGGAGATCTTAAAGAAGTCGTCTACGTCAGCCAACCTGAAGGCTTTGTGAATCCAGAGCATCCTACTCACGTTTATCGTTTGAAGAAGGCTCTTTACGGTTTAAAGCAAGCTTCAAGGGCATGGTATGATACACTATCAAAGTTTCTTCTATCTACCGGATTCAGCAAAGGAGCAGTTGATCCAACATTGTTCACCAGGAAGTCAGGAAAACATTTAATTCACGTTCAAATTTATGTTGATGATATTATCTTTGCCTCGACTGACCCCAATGAGTGTGACCGTTTTTCAAATGAAATGGGTTCTAAATTTCAAATGTCAATGATGGGACAAATGTCATTTTTCTTGGGATTACAAATTTCACAAAGCCCCGGAGGCATTTTCATAAATCAATCTAAATATGCAAATGAGATTTTAAAGAAATTTGGATTCGATTCTAGTGACCCTGTTGACACTCCCATGATTGAACGTACTAAACTAGATGAGGACCACTCAGGGATCATGGTAGACCAAATGAAATATCGTAGTATGATTGGATCCCTGATGTACCTCACAGCTAGTAGACCAGACATCTTGTTCGCTGTTTGCATGTGTGCTAGATACCAGGCTAAGCCTACTAAAAAGCACCTTGAAGCGGTTAAACGGGTCTTTCGGTATCTCCAAGGAACCATCAATATGGGACTTTGGTACCCGAAGGACACCGGTATGTCACTAACAGCCTATGCAGATGCTGATCATGCAGGATGTTGTTGGATCATTTAGTTTAGTTGATTATGTGATTCGGGAGGTCGGGGATGATGATAGTAAATGAGATCCATGGTTAGAGAGAGAAAGTAGAGAGAGAAGGGATAACTTTGTGTATTATTAATGATAATGAAAATGAAAGGTTACACACAAAGCATCACCCTCCTAGTGAAGTCTAGGAGGGCTTATATAGTGCACCAAACACATGACTTTACATAAATGACAGTTTCAGTCCATGTGTTTGTGCCTTACAATAAAACTATTGTAATACCAAATATGTTGTCACATTTTCATGTTAGGATGATTCCTAACAATCTTCCCCCAATGTGGCAACATATGGGATTACTTACAACATTTCCTACAAGTACAAATACAAATAAAGAAAGGTCTTCATATGCTCTTCAAATGCTGAGGATGTCTGCAGTTGACGCTCTTTGTCTTCATCTTGTACCTCGGCTTGATAACATTTTCTTCACTTGTAGGAAAATGATGTAATATGTATGAATTGGATTTACTTCCCCCCAATTCATACTGCATGTCTTTAGCAGCTTCTCCATACACTTTTTTTTGGCGAAGTTTCTGAATCAGCTTCCCCCCAAACCGACAACCGTCTTCAGCAGATTCGAAACATTGATGTAGTTAACATGTCTTCTAACTTTGAAGTTTGAAGTACGCATCGGAATTTGTAGATAACACCGTAAACCACACCAAGCAAATCTGACTAGTCACTTAATCACAATTGTGCTCAATTCGGAAACTCCGTTCGGGGGTAACATGCAAGAAATCAACAAGTTTTTCTCACATAAGTAGGCTACTTCACACAAAACAACCCGGGAAAGTTGAAACGGTAACACCAAAGTCACAAAATACCACTGATCATCTCTGCGGACGTATCTCCGGCAGTCATAACATTTAAAGCTTGATCACGAGAACCTGTTATGCGTCTCTAATGTGCACATTTCTTCCCCTTGATTGCAGATACTTATGGAAAAAGAGTGTTTTCGCAAAGAAGTCAAAAAAATACAAAGCACATCCACTCTCTTCCCCCACGATGTCTTCGCGGAATCGGAAGCATACACACTATGTTTACGATGGAAACGGAGGCAGCGTAACATCGTATATCCAAGTAATCGAATAAGTGTGAAGTACCATAAATCTCTGTGAAGCATGAAATATCCCGTGAGAATCAATTGCTGATAAAACTTCTCTACTCTTTTATACTCCTCTCAACTAACACTTTACCGACCCCATTATCATTCTGACGGCTCTTTGTAGTGACTACTGATGGAGAAAACCCAATATGACGAACTTGAGACTGAAGTAAAATAACCCGAACTTGTGACTTAAGCTTGCACTAATGTCTGACGAAGAACCAATACTGATAATTTCAATAAAGGTAGAAGCATATACCCATCCATCCATCCTTAATTGTATATGAACTTCTCTCGAATTATCCACAACATTTTGTGACACTTGAGCACTACAACGTAACTCCTTAAAAGTGATAGCTATACGTTGTGAGCACAACAACGTAACTCCTTACATCAGGTATAACTAGACAACTCAAGTCTTTGTCATTCGTAACAGTTAAAAGCTCGAACAAGGATCTCGAAGAATCATGCATCCAACCAACCCCGATATCTTGAGATACTAAGTACACGCATCCGTGAAATCTCACTTCAACCTCAAATAAATAATAGTGAATAAACTCCGTAGTCATCTCTTGCAGTTTAATACCCAAAATCTAGCCTTTTGACGGTTTGAAACGAATCTTGATAATGGATTAATCCCGATCTTGTCAAAATTCATAACCCGAAAAATTAGTCGTTTTGTCAATGAAAGCTCAAAAATACAACCAATGTCCAAGTAATACTTAATTATCCCATGCACTTTGAACAAAAATTCGGATAGGCAAATGGCAGTCCACTTCATATACGACTTAGGAAGAGCACGTTTTGAGTTTATTCTTCCACGACTGGGTCTTAAGAGCCTACAACCAGAAACACTCAAACGTCTTCAAGAGGAAGAAGAGGAGTAAAAGGTTTCCTTCATCTATCTCTTGTAAATATCTATTCGAAAAACAAAATACAAAATTATAGAACCTTCAAAAATCAAATAGAAAATTATAAAACTTTCAAAATCCATAAAAAAAAAAAAAAAATTGAAAAATCTTCAAAAAATATTGTATTTTTGTCATGTTTTTCTCGATTCGATAATATCTACGGTCTTGATGCTGTCATTCAAAGAATGACACGGGACTTTAGATGTTGTTCGAATTTTCATAAAAAAAAAAAAAAAAAGAAATCAAAAATCAAAAATATTTTTGGGAGAAAGAGAAACGATGGTTTATTGTCATTTCAGGCAGTAACCCACTTTTCAAAGAAAAGAACAGAGCCATGCTTTATCTAGGTTTTCAAATCTATTGCTCTGATTCTTTAAACAAATCCTTTCTATCTAATGAAAACTAGTTGTTTTGATAAATAACTCGGACTCTATTTTTGGAAATCATTGGGACTTAACTTTTGTCAAAAATATCTATCTCTCAATCAACAACTTATGTCATTGATTGAGGGGAAGAATGATTTCAATTAAATTAAAAGGTTATTTGTCATTCAATTGTTTTCAAAAGATAATCATGCATGTTTATTCAATGGAGTTTAAAGTCTAAAAATCCGATCCTTATCAGTTAAAACGCTTTCATAATCAAGTCACAATTCTTCTTAAAAGATTTCCAAATCAATTTAAATCTACGGAGATCACAAATCTCAAATGATTTGATAATTGTGATCGGGGGAGAATTTGTGATTTAAATTGGATTTAATCTGATAATTCGGTAAATGGTTTTATAAGGATGTACAAGCTCTCCTTCCCACATGTGTCAAACAATTTCAAAATTTTCATGCACATGTTGAGGGGGAGCATCTATCTTAAACCACAATTATTTGAAACGTGATCAATGTGCAGGTTCCCTCTTGTATGTGCAAAACTCTTTCAAACCTCAAGGCACATATTGAGGGGGAGCAAGCTTATGAAAACCTCATCCTTCCCTAATAGGCTTTATCTACTTGTTTTGATCAGGGAAGTGATGTTGATATCTTTTAGAAAATAGTAATCAAAGAAGTTAATTCTTTCTCTTGCCTCCGTGTGCAAAACGATTTCATACACTTGATGCACATGTTGAGGGGGAGCTCTTATTCTAAAAATATCAAAAACAATTCAGGTACAAAATGCTTTGATAATATATCTTAAGTATCTGGATTGATTTTCAAATGGTTTTCAATTGGTTCCAATGGCAGATGAACAATACCAAATAGACCGACCAACTTTACTTTATGTATGGTGATATAAGGATGATAAGGTTAGGTATTTGTTCCCATGATCCGCCAGAACCGGAGGGATCTACCCAGGGACAATCCACTAGATAGTGTAGAAGTCCATAGGTATATTGAAAAAAGGGATAAAAATGAGATATGGGAAGAGTCCGGACTGAGACTGAGCTAGTACTGGAATAAACCCAACAAGGTTCTAGTTATGAAGTCTCGGTAAGCACTGAAGGGGTTGAAGAATGAAAAAGAATTGAATGAGAAAAGGGTGAAAACAAATAGCCCTCCAATTATTCAACCTTAGGGCAGATACCGGGTTCAATTCATATGCTACTGGTGGTTACCAAGGTAACATCGGTATTGAAGACAAGACGTCATGGACCCAGTGACGCACTGCACTTCAACTTCTGTAAGATATTGGATTCCACATACACATCAAATCATGACACAAAGTAGGCGTACAAGAGGTTTTAGAGAGAGAAAGTTAGAGGTTTGGGAACTTTAGTGAGAGAAAGAAAATTCTTATTGTGAGCTCCAACTCTCTACCTTGGAAGGTAGAGAGTATTTATAGTCTTACAATAAAACGCCACACAACGGGCTGTGGATCAGGCATATAGTGGGTAAAGACCCGTCCGTCCTCCACGGTGTTACTTAACTAAATACTACTTAGCTAAAAAGAACTACGACTACGATCTTTCTAACGATTACATATACTTGAGGTGACCGACTCTTTAATACCTGGAATTTCTAATTCCTAACAATCTCCCCCTAAGGGAGGTCACCTCAAACATATACTAAAATTACATTGAATACAAACAGATATTACATTAAAAATTGTTCTTGCATTCTTGATGTAGTACTTTGCTCCGAAGCTCGTAGTCCTTGATTCTTCTCATTGCATGTTTGGTTAATCCAAGTGGAGGTCTTTTACTGATCCACGTGATAATAATTTTGAGCCAGCTTTTGAGATCATCAGCTAACAAAAAAAACTCTAAGACATCCATTGTGGTGTTGGTATTATGTGATGTTGTGACTTTCGGACCGACATGCTCACATTCTGGATCATGATATCTTCTCATCAGAGTAGCGGAAGCTTTCGTTGATTCATGATATTGGCAGCAGCGTAGCAGAAGCATGGGGTGAAAATATCAGAGTCATTGATGCACTTATCATGATTTCTTGAGAAATGAATGTATTGTGTGAGCATGCGGCTATGGATTGACCGCTTCATTCTGATCGGCTGCAAACGTCGGGTGTACCTGCATACAACAGTTAGCAATAAAGCGCACGAAAGTGTCTTTGATCACTTTCGTTGAATTGAGGTACACGGCCTACGGTTCCCCGTTGATCAGTACATCCTGCATGATCAGTATCTGCATAGGCTGTTAGTGACATACCGGTGTCCTTCGGGTACCAAAGTCCCATATTGATGGTTCCTTGGAGATACCGAAAGACCCGTTTAACCGCTTCAAGGTGCTTTTTAGTAGGCTTAGCCTGGTATCTAGCACACATGCAAATAGCGAACAAGATGTCTGGTCTACTAGCTGTGAGGTACATCAGAGATCCAATCATACTACGATATTTCGTTTGGTCAACCATGATCCCTGAGTGGTCCTCATCTAGTTTAGTACGTTCAATCATCGGAGTGTCAACAGGGTCACTAGAATCGAATCCAAATTTCTTTAAAATCTCATTTGTATATTTTGATTGATTTATGAAAATGCCTCCGGGACTTTGTGAAATTTGTAGTCCTAAGAAAAATGACATTTGTCCCATCATTGACATTTGAAATTTAGAACCCATTTCATTTGAAAAACGGTTACACTCATTGGGGTCAGTCGAGGCAAAGATGATATCATCAACATAAATTTGAACATGAATTAAATGTTTTCCTGACTTCCTGGTGAACAATGTTGGATCAACTGCTCCTTTGCTAAATCCGGTAGATAGAAGAAACTTTGATAGCGTATCATACCATGCCCTTGGAGCTTGCTTTAAACCGTAAAGAGTCTTCTTCAAACGATAAACGTGAGTAGGATGCTCTTGATTCACAAATCCTTCCGGTTGGCTGACGTAGACGACTTCTTTAAGATCTCCGTTAAGAAATGCCGTCTTTACATCCATCTCATAGACTACCATGTTCTTACTAGCAGCATTAGCCAAAAAGATTCTGATTGCCTCGATTCGAGCAACTGGAGCAAAAGATTCTTCAAAGTCAATACCCTCCTCTTGACGGTATCCTTTAGCAACTAATCAAGCCTTGTTCTTCAACACATCACCATGCTCATCAAGTTTCACTTTGAGGATTCATTTTAGAGCAATAATCATAGCACAATCTGGAGCAGTTACTAACTCCCATACATCAAGTCGATCAAACTCATGAATTTCATCTTGCATGGCATTGAACCAGCTGTCTTCATTCATGGTAGTTTTAACATCTTTTGGTTCGATCTTAGAGAGTACGGAGTTGAAGAAGCACCATAAGGCATCGGTTGTAAGTTGTTTCCGTGTTGATACTGGACGAGAGGGATTTCCAATGATTTTTTCTAATGGATGATCGTGAGTCCATTTTCTAAGGTGTTTATGTGGCAGTAGTTGAGGGACTGAGGTAGCAGAGTCGATGTCTCCTGAAGAAGATGGTTCTGATGATGATTCAGGAGCAAATATGTTTTCAAATGGAGCATCTTTAGGAGTAGCAAAGGGATTAACTTCATCATTGATGCCAGAAATAGTTCCATGATGTACATTCGAAGATTGATGATTTATTGATGAGACTGAGAGATCAGCAGTAGGCGCTTCTTGACTTAATGATATTGAGACTGTAGGATTGACTTCATTTTTAGGGATATGAGCAGCCTCTGTTGTGGGAATTGACAGTTCAATAACACTTGGCTCATAGAGTTCATCAAACATAGGATCAAACAATTTCTTTAAATCATCGTCAGATGGAGGTACATATGGAGTTGCTGGAGAAGAATTTGGTACAAGGGATGAACCAATGGGACTGTTTTGAAGAGCGGGTCCTGAACTGGATTGTCCAGGAGCCATTTGACTGGTCAGCTCATCAAATGTGACGTGAATTGTTTCCATGATATTTCGGGTTCTCTTGTTGTAGATTCGGTATCCTTTTCTGTTTGGTGCATAACCTACAAATACTCCAATGTCTGCTTTAGCTCTAAGTTTGCCTAAATCTTGGCCCTCATTAGTTGGATAACACAATGCACCGAACACACGAAGGAATGAAAGATTAGGTTTTCTGTTGTGGACAAGTTCATATGGAGTTTTTCCATGAGCAGTGTGAATCAGGGATCGATTTTGGGTGTAGCATGCAGTGGCGATGGCTTCACCCCAGAGAAACATTGGAACTTTTGAGTAAATCAGCATTGTCCTTGCGGCTTCCACAAGAGTTCGATTTCGTCTTTCAACTACACCGTTCTGTTGAGGAGTTCGAGGAACACTTCTTTGATGACTGATTCCAATACTTTCATAAAACTCACTAAGTTGTTTGTTAACAAACTCAGTTCCATTGTCTGTTCGGATGATTCTGACCGTTTTGTTAAGACGAACCTGCAGCTGTTTGATGAGTTTGATGATGATATCTGGAGTTTCATCCTTTGTCTTTAAGAACTTTACCCAAGTGAATCTAGAGAAATCATCAACCACAACTAACACATATTTCTTCCCAAAGATATTCTGCACTCTCATGGGTCCACATAAGTCCATGTGAATTGTATGAAGAACTTCTGTGACAGAGTTAGTAGGTTTGGGTTTATGGGCATACTTCTTGCTTTTTCCCAATTGGCATGCTGAACAAAGATGATCCTTTTCATACTTAAGTCTAGGTAAACCTACAACTAAGTCCTTTCTGGAGAGATCATTGATGGTGCCGAAGTTCAAGTTATTGAGACGATGATGCCATAACCATGACTTTGTTTTAGAAGCCTTTGACAACAAGCAAATTGGAGAAGACTTCATCATATCTTCGATAGAGATGGTGTATAGATTTGAACCACGTGAACCTCTTAAAAGTTCCTTACCATCAAGTTCTCTAAAGAAACAAGTATGTTTTCTGAAGGCTACTTCTAGATCAGAATCGCAGAATTGACCAACAGAGAACAGGTTATGACCAAGACCTTCTACATAATATACTCTGGAGATAACACTTTTACCAACAACATAATCTCTATAACCCATAATTGCACCGAAATGATCATTCTCGAATCTAACTATCCCGATGAATTTGCTCACGAAGTTCATGAGCCGCGACCGGTCGCCAGTCATATGCTTGGAACAGCCTGAGTCCAGGTACCACAGAACGATTTGAATGATCTGCAGTTGAACACAGACAAGAATGGATAACTGGATAATTGGGATCCCCATGCAAGAATGGGTTCCATTTGGTTAGTAACCATGGTTGGAACACCCACATCAGAAATAGAAGCATTCATATCAGAAATTAAGGCAATGGAATCATTATGAATAGATGCAGTACTAGTATCTGTATTTGCCCTATTCAAAGTGTGCTCACTTCTTAAGGGAATAGTTCTACCAGTAGGCGTCCATTTTCTAGTGGGCGTTGCTTGATTAACCTTGTGGCCCACATGTATCCATTGATAACCTATCTTCCTAAATGTTCTTCCTGTGGGCTTCCACTGTTTTCTAAATTTCTTTCGCCTCTGCCTTTTAGCTTTTTTAACATGAATTTTTGCATTAGCAATATTAACTGGGGGTATTACAGCATTAGACAAAACATTCACACCACATTCAAGATTAGAGACAGAATTCAAGCAGACATCATTACAAGGTTTACAAATAGTATCAGAATTCGAATTAATTACAGTACGCCTATGGCTAATACTAGAATCAACACGATTCGTTTTATTCGACTCAAGCTTAAAGTTCCTAGGTTGGTCTTCTACTCTTTTCCAATGCACATTCTTAGCTTGCGAGGTCCTATCATTCCTTGTATTGTCTTGAGACTTTGACCTGCTCGCTTTAATGTCACTGATTACTCCTGTAGAGGGAATGGGAACATTAGTTGGTTTTGCTACTCTTTGCATCTCCTGTTTAGATGTGCTGGGATCTGAATTACATGCAGGCACACTAAGGTTCACTTTCTTAACCCAAGAAGTGCTGGGATTTGTACTCCTAGGAGGCACACTAGAATTTGCTTTCTTAGCACTAACAGATCTGGAATCTGAACTACTTGAAGGCACAATAAGTTTCACATTCATAACATTGGGCATTGAATGGATTTCATGCTTGGCACTAGGCATAGAACAAGGAATCAAAGGATTAACTCTCTCACCTAAGGACTTAGGTCATATTGTGATTAAGTATTCTAGAAGTTCTTGAGATCGTTCGGCATATAAACATGCATGCCCAATTGCATTATCAAGTGGTTTCTCTAACTTATCCTCTTCAACAATCTCACGGAGACATTCTAGACAATCCTTAAGGTATGAGAAATATGTTTGAATTGCAAGTTTGTTATTCCTAAGATGAGGGGGAACATATTTCACAGACAAAGCATATTTATTACAAGAGTGAACCTTTGATACACCATTCTCCCCATTGGTCATTGGCATTTTCCCTTTTACCTGACTCTTCAGATTCTCAATTTCCTTTTGCAATGAAGCTATTTGTTCGTTATTTTTGTTACGAGTGACCTTTATTGATTCAAATAACTCATTGAAATGACGTTTAACCTTTTCATTTTCTTCTAGAAAACTTTCGTTTTCCTTTTGTAATGCATTTACTAAGTTTTGAAGATGAAACGTTTGAGAATTCTGAGAATCTAAAGGAGGAGGCATTTGGGAGCCTGTCACATTGTTCTTTTGATTCTTTAATTGAGAGATTTGGGCTTTCAACTTTCTGATCGTGTTACAATGAGCTTGAATCTGTTCATCACGTTTGTTAATTTGAAAAACTGCATCAAACTCTGGAGCATCTGAGGATGTCTTGATATTTGAAGTTTTGACATTTTCTTTAAGATGTTGATATTTTAGTTGTAAATTAAAATGCTCAACCTCTAGTTTAGAAAAATGTTTAACCAAATTGTCGTGATCATCCAGTTCAATTTTCTCATTTAGTTTAGAATTAGTCTTTTCAAGCTCAATGACACGATCATGGGAGACTTTCAGGGCAACAGATAATTCATGAAATTGAGAAGCATTAATGGAACAGTTTGTAGCAGTGAAAAACACATCTTGAGTAATACATTCAGAAATAAGAGTCTCATTCAATGTATGCAAGTTCTTCCTCTCAATCTCATTATATTTTAGTGCTCGCTCATAGTCACTAACCTCAACTATCATTGCATCAAACTCCTTTTCCATTTCTTTAATGTCTAAGTTCATTCCCTTTTTAAGACTTTCAAAATGATCTTTTATTTGTTTAAAGAAAGGCATGACTTCAGTTAAATAACATTCTTTCGTTTGCTCAAAACCCCTTTCCCCTTCAGTTATACCAGTGGGTGTGATCCTTTTCTTACAAGTTTTCTCAAAATAAACAAATAGTTGAAAAATAACATATTGACTGATTAAGGTCTTGCTTTTAGTGGCAATAGTCCTAGGAACTAAATGCATTGGTGTATTGGGAGGATACACAGTCGCTGAAGGCATTTTCCTAAAGAGGGGAAGGGGGGGTTTGTTACAACAAGATTCTCTGCTTTTTGCTTATCTAAATCCTTTTTCCAGAACTCTTGTTCGGGTGTTAACAACGTCTGAGGCTTAAACATGTTCAAGGAAATCCAATTCTCCTTCTTGTAATCATGGGGTGTGATATTTATTTTCTTCTCTTTACATTTAAGATCATATAATTTCTTGTTCATCTTTTCCCTAGTGACTTCATCTGATTTCTTATCTTCCTCAGTGCACTCAACGCAACTAGGTTTCTGTCTAGGTTTAAGGATTTCATTGCCATCATAAAGAACCTTATGAGCATTTCTAGCCTTTTTAATGACCTCTGGATTTGGTTCCTCAACAAGGGGAATGCTATGCTTATCGCTTAAGACTCTATGCTTAGTGATTAAGTGAGCAGTCTGAATGGTATTTCCTTGGACGTACAACTTATTTTCAAGCTTATTTTTCAAGGTTTTTAGATTAGAAAAATCTATCAAAAGTTTTGATTCCTTAGCACTGAATTCTTGCTTAAGCATTTTAACATTTTCTTGAAGTTCTTGTTTTTGCTTAGCAGTTTTAGAAACCTTTTCTTGTAAGGAGTTTACCTCTTGTTTTAATACTTCTTCTCTAAACCTACTTTTTCTAATAGTTGTATGCATTTGGTCATCCATTTCCTGCTCACGGGTGGTCAACTCAAATTTTGCAAGTTGTTCATAAATAGCAACACGTTCTTTATAGGCATTCAGTTCAGAGATGACAGAATCATCAGGGGCACATGCAGTGAATTCATCAAAATAATCATTATTGACTGCAGAAGATGCATCACTTGGTACAATCTCACTTTCACTTTGGTTCACATATTGATCATATGGGACAACATTGATATTACCCATATTTTCAATATCTGATTCAATAAACACAGTTGATTGTACTTCGTTATGTATCTTTTGCTCATCAACTTCATCGTATAGTTTTAATACCTCAGAAATGATTTTGTCTTTGGATGGACCAGCTTGTGGTGATGGAGAGACTTTAGGAGAGACCATTGGAGAAATGCTAGCCATGAAGATGGTTTGTGCGGTGGGTTCTTCATCAACATCAGAGTCGTATGCATCACAATCAGCTACTTGAAAGGCATTCTGATGATTATGGCCTATCTCCTGAATTGGTTGCTCATCCACATCTGCATCATATGTCTTAGCATTTCCCTCAGCCAAGAACAACAACTCCTCTTCATCCAAAGCTGCACCATTATCCTGAGCTTGCACAAGCAACATCTTATCTCTGAAATACTCGGCATTTTGAGGGCGTTTTGGTGATGTGCAGTTCCTTGCAATGTGTCCCTCACCTCCACAATTGTAACATTTGATTGGCTTTGCTTGACCCTGATTTCCATTCCTTCCTCTATTCTGATTTGCAGCATAACCTCTACCAGCTCCACCTCTTGCTTGTTCGTACTGTCGTTCTTGAACTGGCTGCACCATAACCTTCCCATCTCTGACAGTGGCTTGATTATGTGGATTGGAAGCAGTTCTGAGATTGTTGTTGGTGTGTGGAAGAGAGTTCATGTTTTGACTAATCAGGAGAGCTAGTTGATTAATGAAGTTTCCCACGTGTGCATCAACATCAACTTGTTTGAACATAGGATCAGGAATGAGTTTGTGATTACCATTACCCATGGGTATGACTTGTGAGGCTTTGGTTGTGATTCCGATGTTTGAGTAGAAGGCAGTTGAATCATTTGATGAGCTTGTCTCTCCCTGGTTGGTTTTGAACTGATTAAGAATCCTTTTTTCAAACATAGCATGTCTCTCATTCTGAAAGAGGAAGGCATAGAGTTGCTCATAGTTTGTATTCTTCAATCCTTTGGTTAGCTTCACAGAGGTGACAAACTTGTGCCATTCGGGATTCATGTTGTTCACAAACTTTGAGTTCAGCTGAATGTTTGGCATAGTCATTCTGATGTTCCTCATATCATTAACAAGCTTTTGGAATCTCACATAGTACTCATAAACACTCTCATCTGGTTTCATATTGAAGTGTTCAAATTCATCATAGAGTTGTGATTCTCTGTCTTCCATAGTTAATTCAGAGCCTGAGAGAAGCATCTTGACATTATCCCACACTGCCTTGGCTTCGGTGTTGTGATTGATCAGCTTGTAGATATCTTTTGGAAGACCTTGAAGTACGATGTTAGAAGCCCTGATATCAGCATCAAATCTCTTTTTCTCCTTATCATCGAGCTCATCATATGTCTTTGGTCTGTCAATTCCATAGATCATTGTTCCATCTTCAGCTGTATCAATTAAGTCTCTAGTAGTCTCAACCCGATATGGTCCTTCATCAATGGATTTGAGAATGTTGACTCCATTTTCCTTTCCAAGACAGTACAATCTGATTCGTTGAGCCCAAGAGTCGTAGTCAGTTCTGTCAAGCAAGGGTGGACGAGTATCTGAACCAGCTGCTTGAACATCCTCGGCAACAGTGGAGATGATTGTAGGAACGTTGGTAGACATGATGACTGATTAAACGAGATTTTATAACTCTATGATTAAACCGGGAAATAGATTCTTTCACGGGATTTTACTAAATCAAGAGAAAACCGTATTCAAAGGATATCACCCACGTCGCTAGGAAACCTTGAACCAAGTCGCTAAGTGCCAAGTCGCTATAGTCCCAAGTCGCTATATAACAACTCGCTACAATCCAAGTCGCTAGCAAAATTTTGACAGCAATTCGCTAAGCACCAAGTCGCTAAAAAGCAACTCGCTGTCGCTAACACCAAGTCGCTAACAATATAAAGTACAAGTCGCTAACTTACACCAAGTCGCTACGTGTAGTGGAGAATCCACTACGTGTACTTTTTGTCGGCTTGTCTCAATAGACAAGTCGCTAGGACCAAATCGCTACCAAATACCACTCCAACTCGCTAACTTTTTATGAAGCAAGTCGCTATGATGAATATCACACCGAGAACCAAGTCGTTAACTAGAAAATCACAAAAACACCACCTTTCAATCCAAAAACAACCCAACCACGATGATTCAAGCCTTCAAAATCAAAACCTAAACACTTGCGATGATTCTAAACACAAAAGTACTATCAAAATCCAAACTTTAACACTAGAAATCACCCGAATGATGCGAAAACCGCTAAACGTTTTCAAACTCAAAAACCACCTAAAAACCACTAGAAATCCAAAGATATGTAAGAGATGATCTAACCATGGCTCTGATACCAATTGTAAGATATTGGATTTCACATACACATCAAACCATGACACAAAGTAGGCGTGCAAGAGGTTTTAGAGAGAGAAAGTTAGAGGTTTGGGAACTTTAGTGAGAGAAAGAAAAATCTTATTGTGAGCTCCCACTCTCTACCTTGGAAGGTAGAGAGTATTTATAGTCTTACAATAAAACGCCACACAACGGGCTGTGGATCAGGCATACAGTGGGTAAAGACCCATCCGTCCTCCATGGTGTTACTTAACTAAATACTACTTAGCTTAAAAGAACTACGACTACGAGCTTTCTAATGATTACATATACTTGAGGTGACCGACTCTTTAATACCTGGAATTTCTAATTCCTAACAACTTCCCAAACCACTCAAGTTCCTCTTAAAAGGACTTGTTTCATTCTCACGGGGAACCGACATTATCTATCAACTTTCTCTTAGAGAATGTTGATATTGAAGAAGGAGACCCTCTCCCTAGTCTCCGATATAGGATCCAAATATGCACAAATTGAGTCTAGAGCCACGAGATCATCAATAAATCTCATTAGGACACTTTCAATGAAGACTCTCTGTTTCACACAATGTGGAAAGAGAGATTATATCTTGAGTCCTACGCATTATCCTTGTGGTATTGCCAGAACATATGAGTGATATGCTAACATATTTACTATGAAGATGGAAAGCCTTCTGGAGCCAACATCAAACAAGCTCCTGGTAGGTGGCATGTGAGATCTATTCAATAGATCAACCATGTGACAACTGAACAGAAACAATGGGGCGATTCAATCTTTTGAATCAATCCTGGTTCAGGTTATGGATTGACGGATACCTTTGAAAAACCGGTCATTGTGCTTAAAAACTCTTTTCTTTAGCACATCGACCGTGTACGAATATTTCAAATCAAAAGGTGTTTATGATTGATAATTGATTTTCATTAAAACCTTCGTTGTATTGAAAAAACAATTTCTATTGAGCAATACACGATTGTTTTTTCAAATCTGTTTTCATCAATCAGTGAATCTCTATTCGCTGGTTCACTCACTCCGTGTTGTCTTCTTTAAGACGTTCCGGTTTGAGAACAGCTAGAGCAGCTGCGAAACCCTGTCAAGGAAATTCTTCGGAGTTATACATGATCACAGGCAGTACTTGTACTGATCAACGGGGAACCGTAGGCCGTGTACCTCAATTCAACGAAAGTGATCAAAGACACTTTCGTGCGCTTTATTGCTAACTGTTGTATGCAGGTACGCCCTACGTGTGCAGCTGATCAGAATGAAGCGGTCAATCCATAGCCGCATGCTCACTCAACACATTCATCTCTAAAGAAATCATGATTAATGCATCAATGACTCTGATATTTTCACTCCATGCTTCTGCTACGCTGCTGCCAATATCATGAATCAATAAAAGCTTCCGCTACTCTGATGAGAATGTATCATGATCCAGAATGTGAGCATGTCGGTCCGTATGTCACAACATCACATAATACCAACACCACAATGGATGAGTCAGAGATTGATGTTAGCTGATGATCTCAAAAGCTGGCTCAAAATTATTATCACGTGGATCAGTAAAAACACCTCCACTTGGATTAACCAAACATGCAATGAGAAGAATCGATGACTACGAACTTCGGAGCAAAGTACTACATCAAGAATGCAATAACAATTTTTAATGTAATATCTGTTTGTATTCAATGTAATTTTAGTATATGTTTGAGGTGACCTCCCTTAGGGGGAGATTGTTAGGATTTAGTAAATCCAGATTATAAAGAGTCGGTCACCTCAAGTATATGTAATCGTTAAAAAGCTCGTAGTCGTAGATTATTATAAGTTAAGTAGTATTTAGTTTAAGTAACACCGTGGAGGACGGACGGGTCTTTACCCACTGTATGCCTGATCCACAGCCCGATAGGTGGCGATTTATGTAATGACTATAAATACTCTCTACCTCCCAAGGTAGAGAGTTGGAGCTCATAATAAGATTTTTCTTTCTCTCACTAAAGTTCCCAAACCTCTAACTTTCTCTCTCTAGAATCATCTTGTACGCCTACTTTGTGTTTGGTTTTGATGTGTATGTGAAATCCAAAATGTTACAAAGGCGATAACTATCAGGTCAGTGGATGGGGAGATAAGTGTTTTGTGAATGTTGAAGCTAGGGCATGTACTTATAGAAGATGGGGGCTTACAGGTATGCCATGTAAATATGATGTTGCTACCAATCGATATGTGAGCTTCAATGGAATGTAAGTAGGATCTATTGAATTATGGGGTTCATCCATGTTACTCGCTTAAGACTTGGGAGGAAACTTACAGACACCACATCTAGCCCATAAATGGTTATTGACATTGGAAAATGTCATAAGAGCCTACAGTCATTCTTCCACCTAAACATCATAAGCCATTGGGTAGGCCACAGAAGAAAAGAACTACGACTTTTACTTAAAATGATGATAATGAAAAAGATAGTAAGTTGTCACAGTCTAGTAGGAGTGTAGTTTGTGGTATTTGTGGCAATGCTGGACGCAACAAGAAAACATATCTTGGGCAAAGAGGTATAATAGGAAGTCAAGGCAGTATACAACAGTCTAAGAAACAGGTTCATCTCAGCCAAAAGTTTCATCAAAGAAGAAGGCAAAGGATAAAGGTAGCAACTATGAAGCAAATGAACAACCTCAATGTGAAACTGATGGTCAATCTCAAAGTTATGTGCACGAAACTTGTGGCCAGTCTGAAAGTCAATTTCAACCAAGTGTGGTCCAGTCTCAATCTGGAAGTCAAGTTGATGCTGCTTCTAGTGGGTCTCCAAAACAATTGTGGACGATGAAGAAAATTATAGCAGCAAAGATGGCTTCACCACAAAAAAAAATGGGTTATGTTTTTCAAAACAATGTTTTTCATCGAATATGTAATTCCTAGACAATATTTGCTCTCTTTAAACAATGTGTGTTTCTGAACTTTGTAGACTAAAAAATTTTATGCATTTGGAAATATATCCATTTGCATTATGTAAGAAATCATCTCATGTTAGTGTATGGGAATAATTGACTTTTATATGTATCCATTTGCCACTTTTCCCATTTCTACATATTGTTGCAAGTTCATGCTCATATTAATTTATGAATTTTACAAAGTCATTTACTGTCATTACATATTAAGCTTGTATAATAAGCATATAATAAGTAAGTATAAAATTATTGTATGATAAGCAGTTATAATAAACATGTATAATAACTCCAAAGGTTTTATTTAGGGGCAATTATGGCAATGCACTTTTCGCTCAAGGTGGCAACACCTTCTAGGAAAAAAGTTAGCGTATTCCTTAACTAGACCTTGAGACTTGCGACTTTTTTCTTCCAATCAAGGAGCGCCAAGTGTCCTAGAACTATTCAGAACCCAATGATTGAAATTTGCTTTTCGTACCTATATTTTGTAATCGACTTAGATCCATCGAATTTTTAAGATTCGAGCGAAATTCTTTTTTGTTATTTTCGAGAAAAAAGTCAAACTTTGGAAACAATTATTTTATTCCTTTCGCGCCTTCCCAATGCTGAGCGACTTTAGCGAATTACTTTGAGCGCCTTTTTTTAACTTTGTGTTTTTGTACTTTTTACTTTTTTTTACATAACTTTTAAATACTTTTTTAGATTAATTTTATACTTTTTTACTTAAGCAAATTCCTTATGATAATTAAGCGTTTTTTCATATGCCATATCTTCCTAACCTTATTCGATGATTAGAATAACATACATTACAAAATACTCCCACAAACCAAGATCCATCTTATCGAAATCTAGGTTGAACCCTGCAAAAAATGTTTCGTATTCGGGTATGTATTTCTATTTTTACATTAACATTGGTTTTTACTTTCGTATATTGATATATATAAATTGTTCGTATATTTGTTTTTTCCGTATTTTATTTGAAATTAATCATGTTTAATCGTAGTTTTGTAACAACGAAATTGAGTTGGGGTTTTTAATTGAGTTGGGGTTTTTAATTTATCTGGTGTTTGGATATGTGCTGCTTTGTTGTAGTACCATTGCAATAAGTGCAGTAAGGAAAAAAGTAATGTATGGTATTTATTACAAAATTGTACAATCCACGCTTAACTAAATTGTACAATATGCATTCATTGTAAATAATGTCCATGCTTGGATAATTGCAATGTCTGCCACAATATGATTCAATGCAACTTTGTTACTCCCCTTATATGTAATTAAGTAGAATATATTTTTGAGGATTTTTTTATTTATTTTTTATTTGTAGGAATATGAGGCGAAAATCATCATCAGAAGTAAACCAAACTACTTTTCTTTAATAAAATCCAAGTTGGATAAAAAACGAAGGAAGTTGTTTCGGAGAACTTGTTTCGGTAAATGGTTGGACCTTTCTTATTTTGACCACGAAGCACATATGATAGATTATATTTTACAACAACAATGTTATCCGAATGACAATCATTATGATATGCCGATTGTATATTATATTGAAGACCATCCCCTACATTTTGGTCGTCCAGAATTTTCGCTTATCACTGGTTTTCATTTTGGAAAAGTAAGTTTTGAAAAATATAGGTCTGGACACCTCAATTTTAGGTCAAGGGTTTTCCCAAAACGTTCAGGACAAAAATTACAAGCTTAGATATTCTTGGTCTAATTAAGGATGAAGAGGCATTTGGTATCATATGCGACGAAGATGCAGTACGTCTTTGTCTATTGTTAGCTTTGGAGGTTATCTTCATGGGCAGGTTATTGGTTCAGGAAGTTGATGATATTCTCATGCGATTAGTTGAAAACCTAGATGATTGGGATGCCTTTCAATGAGGAGAGCATATTTGGAGGCATTTGTATGATGAAATTTTGGATGTTGCGGATAAACACAAGTGAGATTTCCTTCAAGGTATCAACAAAGACCACAAGTTTGTTCCAACCTATACGCTGTCGGGATTCGTTTGGGCTTTCAAGGTTAATATTTTATGTACCAATATACACTGTAGTCATTTTATGTATCAATATATTATGTTATGTTTATTTATTGAACTTGCGACATCCGTAAACATTGTATAGATATGGATACTGGAGTCATTTGAAAGAAGCATTCTATGGTGGAATAAAGTTCCTGATATTATGCCAAGAGGAGTAGCGTGGTCAAAGAATACACCCTTCAAAAGATCTGATTATAAGTTTCTTTTTGGAAAGGTAAAAGTCTTCATCAAATTTGTCGTATTAATGCAAGCTTTTATTCTAAATTAAATTTTCAATAATATTATTTCATTTTTAAGGATTCCAATCCTGTTAAAGAACTTAGACCGACAATAGCTGAGAGGAGATCTGATTGGTATATAAAGTTTATGGCTTTTTTCCATGATTACATACCTAGAACTCCACCAGTGAAAACCACACATCTTTACGAAGAGTGGTTGAAGAAGATGGCCGCAGCACGCAAACGTGGCAAGATTGAAAGGAATCATTTACCTATTATACGCAGGAGTGAGAGCAGTATAATAGAGATCAGAATAATACAGGATGGTGTCATTACAGAGTTAAATAAGCGTTTGTTCAAACTCGAGGAAATTATTCAGGTTATTTATACTTTAATAATATATCACACGACTACTGATAATAATCACATGACTACTGATAATAATATATGTCCTTAATATTTGGTATTCTTTTTAGGTTCTTTCTCGAGAAAGAAATGGGGTAATATATCATTTTTTTCGTATATATACTTTGACATCCTTTTTGATTCATTTATTTTTCGTATATATGCTTTTTATAAATAGTTTTTTTCATTCTTAGGAGAAATTGGAGTTAACTAATGATCTTCGGCATCTAAGTGCACAGTTTTGCGATGAGCTTAATCATGATTTTCTTGACTTGTTTGAGTCAAGTCAGTCAAGCATTGATACTAGTGCATCAGCGCGGCTAGATGATTTTTCTGATGACGATGTTGCAAAGGTAATTTACAAAATCAGTAGACATGTGTAAAACCCTTTCCGTACCATAACATCTTATAACGATAGTAACTATATAAACGTTGTCAGGAATTTATTATCCAAGAAGAATTAAGGTTGCGACATGAAGAATTACAAAGTGTCAGGTTAAAAGAGCAGCAGTTGATGCAACAAGAGAAGAGGTTAAGGATGGAAGAGGACAAGTTGATAATGCTGGAAGAGCAAAAGAGGTTGCAGTCTAAAAATCAATGAAAGAAAAGGGAAGAAGCAATCATGAACTCAGATCATATGAAAGCTAGTAGAGCGCGTTTTGCAGTTACAAAAAGGAGTGAATAAGGTTCAGGTGAAGCTAATTCGTATTATTGGACTAAGGCATATGCTGAAAAGAAAATACGATGCATTAGCTTACCTGATCCAGATATGAGTCAAAAACTTAAAAATGTCAAGCTTTGGGTTGAGGTATGAAAAATACTTCTTGACAACGTTTTAAAATATACCTTGTTATTGACATTTGATTATAAGTGTAATCGTTTCATATACTAGGATCTTGCACGCTCCAACAACGCTGTCAACGGAGTTCATTTTACAAATGAATTTGATGAATTTCTTAGACAAATTGGACCGCTTAACTGCAAGTTTCCTTGGTGTGACGATGTGTGTGTGGATAGAAGGTTTTGGGAAAGTTTAGTTTGCTTAGACCCGCCTAGGAAAGGTTGGCTAAGGGATGAGTCAAGTACTCATACAACTGTACTTATTGAATTGATTTCTTATAACGTTTAGCGCACTCATTCATTTTTTGAAATTTACAGCACATAGAGTTGTGGGTTAATTACCTTTGGCATGTTAGACCCGATACGGCTGATTGGGCGATGGTTAGTAGCTACTTTGTTCAGCTTCTGTTACAAAAATCGTTGCCGTTGTGGTATGTTAACGGTGAAAGATACTCTATTCCATGGTCTGATGTTAACCATGTAAGTGATGATATATATATTTTCTTCTAGTCCAATCTTAGTAATATAATTAACCCGTTTAGCTTTTGTCATATATTAATGTTATGTTTGTGACCCAAACGTTGTAGGTTTTCATGCCTATTAATAAAACTGAGGCTCATTGGTGTCTTGCGCGTTTGGAGATAGACACAGGGATTGTTACCTTTTATGATAGCGGTGAAACTTTTGAAGAGGAATGGCGAGAGTTTTATATCAAAGTGAGGGAGTGTTTACAGGTTTGACTATTTTTCATATGTATTTTTTTGATTCATAGCAGTGAAAATTTTTGATTCATGTCTATTTGTTTTATTCATCAGAATTAATACAAAACCATTTAACAGCGTAACTTTTGTCCACAGCTATAACTACCTGAGGTCCTACAACAAGCGCAAGTATTTGAGAAGAAAGGCATTGATACGGCAAGTTACTGCATTACATTTAGTATCGCTGAACAAGTACCGAAGCAGGCCGGGATATTTGGTGACTGTGGTATTTGGGTATGTATTTTTTTATACCGCTTGGCTTTTGGTCTATCATTGGATGTGAAGGATCCTATTCAGGCTGCGCTTTCATACCGTAAACAAATGGCTAGTTTTTTTTTAAACAGCGTGTTTGTGTTTAGTAATGATTTTAGTTTGATGTATTATCTGAAACAAATTTCTCACCATATGTTGTATTTTGTATTCAGTATTTTGTATTATATTGTTGTCTTGAAACTAATGTAATAGGATAATTAAACAATGCCATAACCAATTAGACACACTACAACACAGTTTGTTTCAGTTATGTTTTGCAAGTATTATTTTCGCGTAATATCTAACTTTTTTAGTAGATTTGTTTTAAATAAGATTTGGGTAGATTTGGGTATTTATATTCTTGGGGGTATTAGTGTGTCTTATTATCTTCTCCCTGTGTGAGTCCACCTACCAAAAACAACCATGGCGGCGATCCCCAATATTGAAGAACTGAAACAGGCAAGCGGTACCAACGATCTGGCTAGGGCTTTTAAGTTCCTCTTTAGAAGTGAGATCAGCGAGGATCTTTGTTTCATACGTCGTATGGAGGATGAGACAATGAAATTGCGTGAGAAGATTCGCAAGTGTCAAGATACTATAAGGGAGACGCGTTTTATTGGGCCAAACGATGAAAAGGCTATGGATGCTTTGGGGTGTCTTATGAAGATCCAGCGTATGGAGCGTCTTGTACTCGATGCAATGTATGCAGTTCTTGCTGGGATACGTGCAGGGATTGATGATAAGGAAGATAATGTTACGTTGATGGAGATCTATGAAGAGCTATCTCATGGGTAGCCTCGTTCAGATTCTTTTGGGTAGCGTCGTTATGAAGTTGGTATGAGTATGTTGATTGCTAGTCTTTTGAATGTTTTTAGGTGCGTCAATGCGAGTATCAAAGTTATGTAATCCGTTATGGATTGCAAATTTGGGTTGTTTTCGCTATGAAACAATGTAATTATGATAACCTATGAAACGTTGTTTGTTTTTCTTGTGTGTGGACTGGGTATGATGTTTTCAGTAGTGTTTTGTATGTCATTGTCTTAAGTTCTTGATTATAATTGGCCTCTGAATTATAGGCTACGCCACGATTCTGTAGTTTTGATGTTAACCGTTGTTGGATGTTCTTGTGTATTCTTATGTCATATTATGTAGAACGTCAATGCTGTGTTGTTGTATAACGGTTAGGCGCAAAAAATTGGAAAACAAGAAATGGATGCAAAAAGGTCAGACGATACTTTAACAGTAAGGGGTGCAATGTTATGTTAATGTGTTGCTTATTGTTCATTTTAATATTTTCGCTATCTTATTTTAAATTCAAATGCCATAGATTGGAGAGGATAACCTGAAAACGCTGAAAAGACAAAAGATACAAGACCATCCATCTCTTGAAGACAAGAAAAAAGCTAAGTAAATAAACTGTATTTAACTCCTACTTACTAGGAAAGTTTATTGAATAAAGTATCTTATTAGAAAAGCACATACGATATAACACTAAGTACTTGGAAATCACATACATTATAACACTAAGTACTTACTAGGAGCATATAGTACTCTTAGTTACTAGGAAATCACATACGGTATAACACTTAGTACTTGGCATATCTCATAGTGCTTATAGCGGCAACGTACCCTCAAGCTTATTAATAAAGAAATCCTTGTTACGAGCACTCAGCTCCAGTTCGCCTGCCAAGATATTCATTTGCATCACTTTTTGTTCACTAAGGGCTTGCTCCTGCTTCAGAAATTCAACAGTTTTTTGTGGCACCTTCTTTCGCACAGTTTCCATCTCTTGAATAACGGCAGCCCTTTCACGATTAAGTCTAACCAATTCTTGAGTTAGGATATTCACCTTTCTTGCCAATTGAACATATTCAATTGCAGCGTTACGGCAGTAGTAAATCATCATGCCTGTCCAGTTGTTACTCTTAGCAGCAGCTCTTACCTCATCACATTTAGGCAGCCCTGACATTGTTTTTGCTTACTTATTTATTGAATGATGTTGTGTGAAAATATACTTGCAAGTTTGCTCTTAAATACACAAAACAAAAGGTAAATAAATCATCACATGCATACCATTTTGCAGTGATGTTACACTTTATGCCTGACTGTAACACCCTCAGTTTTTGAATAGTAGCGGAAGCTAATCGAGGATATTACTTATTAGCAAAAAGTACACATTACAGAAAACGACTCTAAATGAGACATTTTAAAATACATTATCATTCGAATTTATTCATAATATCAGAGTAGAGGTCCCATAATGTACATAGTAAGTTTAAAAGTTTTCGAATGATAATATGCATAGTCTTCAAAATGCCTATTCCGTGTGCCTTCATTCGCGTGCCAGACATATCTTACGGACCTGAGATAAAACATGCCGAAAAGTCAACACAATGGTTGAGTGAATTCATAGTTTTGAAAACAGTAGTGGACAATAGTTCATAGTATAATTGCAATGTGTACAATTATCTTCTTGATAGTTATTATTTTTCTAAGCTCATGGAACTCACGACTGACTGTTGTATATATATCACCGGACGATATATATAAATACATAAGTAACTTGCCCTGAGTAGGTATTTTGCCATATACCTAGGTAATTCAAATAAAGTGCGTTTGGTTACCGATCCGGCTAACACAAACGGGATTCGTCAATCCCGATAGGCCTATCCACAATATTTGCGCTCACTCCCAGTGATTAGTGGTCCATGATGTTGGGGACTTTTGGCATAAACAACTTAGGCATGCAATAATACAGTCAAGGCATTCAGTTTGCAAGTAATTATCCATAATAAAACGTTTTAGCATGTATCTCCCCCAAGTAGTTTACAAAACAGTTAAACAAAAGTTGGGGCTATGAACTCACCGTGGTTATCAGTAGTAGTTTTAGCAATAACAGTGTATGTCGAGACTGCGATCTTTAGCGATTTCCTACGAGAGTATAATAATTAAGTTTTAGTATAGTTTTCAATATAAGTGTACAAGTATATGTAACTTGTTGGCTTATGATGTTGTACATGGATATTAAGTTAAGGTATCCCTTAAGTGTTGGTTTGGCTTATAGCCTTTTTATAAATGACCTCGTACCACCGTTCGAGCTATCAAAATCAAGAGGTCGTGTAGTAATCGCACGAGGAGCCAGGACACTTTAAATCGTAAATCCACAACTCGTCGATACGATACCCCGAAGAGGCCTCTTTATGATAATGAAATTCCCTACTATTGTAGTACTTATCATTTATAAGTAAGTATCTGACGAGACAAATGTGGTATAAACATGTGTCATGTTTCGTCAAAGACTATTTGAGTGGTGATGTGATAGTATAAGTTGTGTCGTGAAGCATTTATCATGTGTAAGTGTTGTGATTAAAATGATTTCGGCGTGTCATATTATGATGTTGTGAAATATAAAGGTTTCAAAAATAGTTTTTAGATTAATAAATTCATGGTTTTAAATAAGAGTTAAAACTTGTGAAAAAAGGTATTTATATAGTTTATATGTCATATAGTCATTTATCTAGTTTTGATAAAATCTAGTAAAGTTTCATCTAATGACCAAGTTTTTGAAACAACTTTCGGGTTAACAAACCCAAACTAGCCGTAACTTAGCCGCACGAAACAACTTTAAAACAATAATCATGGTCATATCTAGTGGTTATATTTAAGTTAAAATAGCTTGAGACATTTTCCTTGGTTTAACCTTGTCTTGGTTTTGGTCTCAAAGAATACAAATACAAGTAAGTTTCCATGACCATGGTTGTTTTCTAGTCACAACAGGTCCGTTTAGTATTTGCAGTTTTTAGGACATTTCGTTCACTTTCTGCTTATGTGCACCTGAGTTTTTGAAGAAAATTTCTTTCCGAGCAACTTTCGTGTTTTACACTTTTGCTGATTCGGACCAGAAAAGGGTTTAAATCGCGTTTTAAAATCGTTTCAGAAGACTTTTGACTTAATAACCAATTTTCACCTAGTCATCTTCTTTTAACCATAACTTTTTATCTATAAGTCCATTTCAAGTGATTCAAAAGCTCAAATTCTAGTTTTTACTTCCTATAATAACTTCTTAAACTAAATCAAGTCCATAGTTTATGATTTTTATGTTAAAACTCATGATAACTTACTAGTTTCTTACTAGTTGTCTTAATGAGTATCTACACTAATTTTTACCCATCAATTTTATGTACAACATCATGCAAGCGTTATTACATGTACTACTTATATCAAATTACATCAAATAATCATAAATATCATTACAACCATATTGAATGACAAGAAATTTAAACAACTTCTTACAAGACTTAGGTTGAATGGTCACAAGAACAATCAAGCCTAAACCCCCTTCAATCTTCAACTCTTGTCTTCAACCTCTTAACCCAAGCATACAAACTCTTCTTACCCTTGAAATAACCTTCTTACTTCAGCCCTTTATTCCTTGAATATCTTCTAATTTACCCTTGAAATCAACAAAACAACCCTAGGATCATGTAGGAACCAATTCTAGCTCCATCTTCCTAGTAATTTTTGTAGTATGAATCAAAGTATGTATGGGTGTTTGTGTGTTGAGAGTGGACGGCCAAGGGAGAGAGACCAAGAGATTTTTGTGATTTTTGCATGTAAAATGGATGAGTGTGAAGTGACTTTGGGGTATATGGGGGACAATAGTGGGTGAGTAAGTGCATGTGTGATGTTAGAAGAAGCCATGTGACTTGTGATATGCCACCAAATGCCACCTCTCTAATGAGGTGGTAGTTTGTGTTTGCTTGTGATAATATTTGGTTTTTAGGGTATAGTTTGGTCCTGGTAATTACTAATGTTAAGCCCTTAATTCACGAAACTTAAAATCGGGTAACGTAAAAATGTAATACTTCCAAAAATGTTAAAACTTATCAATATACTCTAACTAGGTCTACTAAAAGTATGATAAGTCTAATATGGTGTTTCTATGTTGTTAATACCTAATAACGTAGGTTCGGGCACGCGTATTACTTAAAGGTAAAATGTGTACCTAAAATTGGCAAAGTGGCAATAATTCATATGAATTATGACTAGTGGTGAAACTAAAGTATTTTTAAACACATAGACTTTTTCCTAGTCATGTGTTAGTTGTGAGGATAATTCACACTATTAAATTTTTGAGATTACTTATATAAATAATTAAAAGTAATTTATATAACGTAAAAACGTAAAATATAGACATGAAATATGCGAGGTGATACAGCCTTCCCTCGTTACGGAAATCATGTCCTCATGATTTTGTGTGATGTACCCGAGAAGAGATGCGGATATTTCTGTCGCATTTGGTCCTCTCTTTACCAGGTGTATTCAGGCCCTCGACGAGAATTCCAACGTACTTTAACGATGGGGATTCGGCTTTGTTTCAACTGTTTGACCTCATGGTCCATTATTTCAATAGGTTCCTCAATAAAATGTAGCTTGTCATCGAGCTTAATCTCGTCTAGTGGAATGACAAGGCTTTCATCGGATAGACATTTCTTAAGATTTGACACGTGGAAAGTGTTATGGATTCCACTTAATTCTTGAGGTAGCTCGAGTTTGTATGCTACCGGACCAATTCTTTCTAGGATTCTGAATGGTCCAATGTATTGTGGACTTAGTTTCCCACGTTTTCCAAAACAGATTATGCCTTTCCAAGGCGAGACTTTTAGCATAACCCTATCTCCAGTTTGAAATTTTAAGGGTTTTTGCCTAGTGTCAGCGTAACTTTTCTGGCAATCTCTAGCAGCTTGTAGTCTGCTTCTGATCTGAATAATCTTTTCAGTTGTGTCCTGTACAATTTCTGGGCCGGTCAGTTGAACATCGCCAACCTCATTCCAGCATACGGGAGATCAACACTTTCGACCATACAATGCTTCGTAAGGTGATGATTTAAGACTGGAATGATAGCTATTGTTGTAAGAGAATTCGACTAATGGTAAATGATAGTCCCAACTTTTACCAAAATCGATAATACAAGCTCTTAGCATATCTTCCAAGGTTTGTGTAGTTCTTTCGCTTTGACCGCCAGTTTGCGGATGATAGGCAGTACTCATGTCTAGTTTAGTTCCAAAATCTTTCTGAAGTGACTGCCAAAAATTTGAAGTAAATCTGCTATCTCTATCTGAGATAATTGAAATTGGTACACCGTGTCTAGAAACTATTTCTTTGATGTACAGCTTGGTCAGCTGATCCATATCATAAGTTTCTTTGATTGGAATAAAATGAGCAGATTTTGTTAAACGGTCCACAATTACCCAAATGGCGTCATAACCGCTCGGTGTTCTGGGTAGTTTTGTAACAAAATCCATCGTGATTCTTTCCCATTTCCACATAGGAATCTCGGGTTGTTGTAGTAATCCTGATGGTTTTTGACACTCGTCCTTGACCTTAGAACATGTCTGGCACTTACCAACATATTTGGCAATATCAGCCTTCATGTTAGGCCACCAATATAGCTTTTTGAGATCATGATACATTTTGTCGGACCCTGGATGAATGGAGTACTTTGACTTATGCGATTCATGCATAATCAAATCTCGTACACCTCCATAGAGTGGTATCCAACTTCTGTCTTTGAAGCATAACGTTCCATTAGAACGCTTTACCAAACCGTTTTTGTTCTCTAACATACCGTAGAGATTTTCTTTGGGTCGGTTTTCTTCTTTGATAGCTTCAGTTTGTGCTGCAAGGATTTGTGAGGGTACTGGTGATACGATCATCATACCCAACGATCTAATATTTAGAGGTTTGAGTCTTTCTTTTCTACTAAGAGCATATGCCACAACGTTTGCCTTACCCGGGTGATAACGAATTTCACAGTCGTAATCACTAAGTAATTCTAACCAGCGGCGTTGTCTCATGTTTAGATCTTTCTGATCCAGAATGTGTTGCAAGCTTTTGTGATCTGTATATACTATACACTTTGTGCCGTAGATATAATGTCTCCAGATTCGAAGAGCAACAACAACTGACCCTAACTCTAGGTCATGAGTGGTGTAGTTCTTCTCGTGCTTTTTAAGTTGTCGTGAGGCGTAAGCTATCACCTTCTGTCTTTGCATTTACATTGATCCCAAACCTTTATACGAAGCATCACAGTACACAACTAAGTATTTGTTGCCTTCAGGTAACGCTAAGATAGGTGCACTGCATAATTTCTCTTTTAGAAATTGAAACGCTTCTTCTTCTTTTTCGCCCCAATTGAATTTCACATTCTTTTGAGTCAATTTAGTTAAAGGCTTTGCTATCTTGGAAAAACCTTCAATGAATCTACGGTAATATCCAACAAGGCCCAAAAATTGACGTATTTCCGTTGGATTTGCAGGGGCAGCCCAAGTCTTTATGGACTCTATCTTGGCGGGATCCACATGAATTCCATGACTATCAATTACGTGACCCAAGAATTGTACACTTGAGATCCAAAATTCACATTTTGAGAATTTAGTGTACAACTTCTCATTCTTGAGTAACTCTAGGATCAGCTTGAGATGTCTTTCATGTTCTTCTTTACTCTTAGAGTAAATTAGAATATCATCTATGAACACAATCACAAACTTATCCAAATATGGTCTACACACTCGATTCATGAGATCCATGAATACTGCTGGAGCATTAGTTAAACCAAATGGCATAACTTGAAACTCATAGTGACCATATCGAGTCCTGAATGCCGTCTTCGGAATATCCTCTTCTCGAACTCTAAGTTGGTGATATCCTGATCGCAAGTCGATCTTGGAGTATACGCTTGAACCTTGGAGTTGATCGAAAAGATCATCGATTCTTGGAAGTGGATATCGGTTCTTTACAGTTAGTTTATTTAACTCCCTGTAATCAATACACATTCTGAAGGATCCATCCTTCTTTTTAACGAATAGGACTGGAGCTCCCCATGGTGATGAACTTGGTCGAATAAAACCTTTATCCGTAAGTTCTTGCAATTGGTTAGATAGCTCTTGCAATTCTGAAGGGGGCTAAGCGATAGGGTGCTCGAGCAACTGGTGCGGCACCTGGCACCAATTCGATTTGGAACTCCACTTGTCTAGGTGGTGGAAGTCCGGGTAAGTCTTCAGGAAAGACTTCAGAATAATCACGTACAATACGTACATCTTCGAGTCGCTTCTCCTCTAACTTTTTCTCCGTTATATGGGCTAAGAAGACATAACATCCTTTCTTAATGTACTTTTGAGTTTTAATGCAAGAAATGATGTTCAGGCGAGTTCCACTTCGATCCCCTTGGATAACCAAGGTTTCATTATCGATAGGAATATGTACAACTTTCTCGCCACAGATGATATTTACATTTCGTTGCGATAACCATTCCATACCAATTATAACGTCGAAACTTCTGAGTTCTATTGGCATGAGGTCTATTTTGAATGGATGACCTAACAAGCTTAGTGTACAGTTTTGAAGTACAATGTTGGTGGTTACAAGATTCCCATTTGCTAACTCAATGGTAAAGGCGGTGTCTAACGTAGTGGGTGTAATATCAAGTAAAGATGCAAATGAAGTAGATATAAAACTTTTATCAGCACCCGAATCAAATAAGATTTTAGCATAATGGTTATTGAGTAGAAACGTACCCGTAACCACATTCGGATCATGCTGTGCATCTTTATCACCCAATACATACGCCCTACGACGAGCTACTCCTTCTTGTTGACCATTGTTTCGGGGACATTGTCTCTTGATGTATCCACGTTCTCCACACCCAAAACAAGTCAATACTGGTTGGGTGTTGGCACCAGTAGCAGGCCCCTTCCCTCTGCAGTCCTTGGTTTGATGCCCTGTCTTTTGACAATTCTTGCATCTAACGGTGCAAGGGCCTTCATGATGTAACTTGCATTTGTAACACAAAGGAGCATTTCCCTGATAACCTCCTCCTTCAGCTGGTGCAACAGCAGCAGCAACAATACCTCTGGCATTTTCTTGCCTATGGTTTTGCTGATTGTGGTGGTTTGTGTTTCGGTTTTGTTGTTTGGGATTGTTGTTGTTACCCCTTCGGCTATCATTCCACCTTCTCTTGTTGTTGTTGTGGGTATTGTTATTGGGATGGTTGTTGTTGTTATTGTTGCGGTTGAGGTTAATGTCATGAATCAGAACAGTTCCTGCTCTAACCGCTTGATCCATCAGTCTACGAGCCATTCCCATTGCATCATCTATCGTTTTTGGATCAAATGAGGTCACATTTCCCTGTATAGGTTGTGGAAGTCCCCATATGTACCTCTCCAGTAACTTCTCATTGGTTGGAACCATTGTTGGGCATAAGATTGCCAATTCATTGAATCGACAATTGAATGTGGTGATATCAGTACCCTTAACTATGTGGTTCCAAAATTCAATTTCCAACTTCTGTACCTCGTTACGAGGACAATATTGTTTGATCATCATTGTTTTGAGTTCGACCCATGAAATTTTGTAGGCATTTGCAATGCCAATTGGTTGAACTACAGAATTCCACCAGGATAATGCTTCATCCATTAAAGTACTGGTGGCGTATTTGACCTTGCAGTCTTCAGTGATGTTACTGATCAGGAATACAGATTCAGATCTCTCAAACCATCGGGTTAACCCTACAGGTCCTTCAATGCCTTTAAAATTTGTGGGTTGGCATTTCCTGAATTCGCTGTATGAGCAGCCCCTTGGCATTGGTTCGACATTTATTCTTTCGGCACCAATAGCTGGTCTCGTAGCATTAGAACCTCCCGCTCCAACATTAGTTGCAGCGGCCCTAGCGGTTGCAAGTGCCTCGGCAACAGCAACAGTTTTTGCGGCTTCAGCAACCTCAGCGGCCATGGCGACATTTGTAGCTGCAGTTGCCCGCTCAGTTCTAAGTGCGTCAGCCACTTTATCGGCAACCATTTTATCAATAGCAGCTTGGCTTTTTGTTTTAGGTGGCATGATTCTATCAATTAAACAAGAGATGTGGTATAAGTATGATGTTGGATAATAAGCACGATTAGAAATGACAACGTTGGAAATTAAATCACAACACAAGACGAGATAGATTTATACAACAAAAGTTACATTCATATATAGTTAATCAGTTATATCGGAGTTACAAAATCGAAACCCATGACAGGTTTCTTCAAAATTTACTGACGAAACTATCAGTCAGTAATTACATTGTTCATTAGCTATTACATATTTTACTAAGTCTTCTAACTATTATAACAACACTAGTTTTTCAAGAGTCCGGAGATTGATGCGGCTCGGGCTGATTGTTTTTCCCGTGAGCAGCCAACACATCAATGGCGTCATTAGGGTGAAACTCCCTAGAGCCCCTTAGTTCTTGAAACATGACCCGCATTTCTGCTCATACGTTATAGAGGTCGATCTCAAGCCTACGACGATCGATTTGAGCAATTTCTAAATTGATTTCCGCTGACGCTATGCGGTGTTTCAACTCTTTAATTTGCTCACCGTCTTCATTTTGTGCTCTATCCATACGGGTGACTTTGTTCTTGAGCACTGGAAACCGGTTATAGGATCCAAGACAATCTCTTCCACATGTGTAAGGCTATCTCGGATATCACTCATATCCAAGATTGTCAGATTTGTTCATTTTCGAGCATTAACGGTTTCAACTCTTATTGAAGAGATCTCCGTCTCACGACGATGCATTGCCCTTGACAGAAAGTGGACATGATTTTGAAGTGCCGTGACATCTTGTCTCAGTGTTGGGAATTCTACAAAGTAGGAATTATGCTGAATTTACTGTTGATGGATTCTGATGAATTGCAAGGATTCTGCTGAATTCCAAACAGAATCCTTGCACTTCAGCAGAATCCATCAGCAGTAAATTCAGCATAATTCCTACTTTGCAGAATTCCCAACACTCAGGCATCCCATTTCGTACGTTGGGAAGTTTGGAAAAGTATTAGATGGTCCTCCAACTTCATAGGTAGAGGAAGGGCCCCCAATGATATAAGGCCTTCCCCCAGTAGCAGGAGTAACCAAAACAGGAATTTCAGAGTTTGCTGGAGTAGATGGTGACACTGGTGATGGTGGAGGTGGAGATCCGTTGAGTATGACATCCGATTGAAGAGGTTCTTCCTCTTCTTTGTCATCATCGGAAATCACTTCCATGTCATCATCATCATCATCATCATCATCATCATCATCTAAGATCACATTTTCATCTTCTTCCGGATCTTCGTCCGGGTCATCCTCGGGTTCATTTTCATCAGCTAAATCTTCATATGGTTCCTCATCCTCGTCATCCCCATAGTCCACAATATTAAGATAATCATCATCTTGATTCGGGGGATTTTGTGCTTGGATGGGAGCCGGAAGTACTTGCTCTTGTTGAGCTGGTATAGCTTGATTTGGAATAACGAGATCGTGATCTGGGGATGGTGGTACAGACATAATGTCTGCATAAGAGTATCCATGTTCAGAGTTAGTTAAACGTTCATAGCAATTTAAACAGTGATATGTCAAATAGTGGGCAAGGCACACGGAATATGAAGACTATAATAAGTGAATCGGTAGATAGCAGTTATAGTCTAGGTGTATAATGCACCCTGTTTCTCTATAACTGTAGCCCTGGTACCAATCTGTAACACCCTCAGTTTTTGAATAGCAGCGGAAGCTAATCGAGGATATTACTTATTAGCACAAAGTACACATTACAGAAAACGACTCTAAATGAGACGTTTTAAAATACATTAACATTCGAATTTATTCATAATATCATAGTAGAGGTCTCATAATGTACATAGTAAGTTTAAAAGTTTTCGAATGATAATATGCATAGTCTTCAAAATGCCTATTCCGTGTGCCTTCATTCGCGTGCCAGACATATCTTACGGACCTGAGATAAAACATGCCGAAAAGTCAACACAATGGTTGAGTGAATTCATAGTTTTGAAAACAGTAGTGGACAATAGTTCGTAGTATAATTGCAATGTGTACAATTATCTTCTTGATAGTTATTATTGCTCTAAGCTCATGGAACTCACGACTGACTGTTGTATATATATCACCGGACGATATATATAAATATATAAGTAACTTGCCCCGAGTAGGTATTTTGCCATATACCTAGGTAATTCAAATAAAGTGCATTTGGTTACCTATCCGGCTAACACAAACGGGATTCGTCAATCCCGATAGGCCTATCCACAATATTTGCACTCACTCCCAGTGATTAGTGGTCCATGATGTTGGGGACTTTTGGCATAAACAACTTAGGCATGCAATAATACAGTCAAGGCATTCAGTTTGCAAGTAATTGTCCATAATAAAACGTTTTAGCATGTATCTCCCCCAAGTAGTTTACAAAACAGTTAAACAAAAGTTGGGTCTATGAACTCACAGTGGTTATCAGTAGTAGTTTGAACAATAACAGTGTATGTCGAGACTGCGATGTTTAGTGATTTCCTACGAAAGTATAATAATTATGTTTTAGTATAGTTTTCAATATAAGTGTACAAGTATATGTAACTTGTTGGCTTATGATGTTGTACATGGATATTAAGTTAAGGTATCCCTTAAGTGTTGGTTTGGCTTATAGCCTTTTTATAAATGATCTCGTACCACCGTTCGGGCTATCAAAATCAAGAGGTCGTGTAGTAATCGCACGAGGAGCCAGGACACTTTAAATCGTAAATCCACAACTCGTCGATACGATACCCCGAAGAGGCCTCTTTATGATAATGAAATTCCCTACTATTGTTGTACTTATCATTTATAAGTAAGTATTTGACGAGACAAATGTGGTATAAACATGTGTCGTGTTTCTTCAAAGACTATTTGAGTGGTGACGTGATAGTATAAGTTGTGTCGTGAAGCATTTATCATGTGTAAGTGTTGTGATGAAAATGATTTCGGCGTGTCATATTATGATGTTGCGAAATATAAAGGTTTCAAAAATAGTTTTTAGATTAATAAGTTCATGGTTTTAAATAAGAGTTAAAACTTGTGAAAAAGGTATTTATATAGTTTATATGTCATATAGTCATTTATCTAGTTTTGATAAAATCTAGTAAAGTTTCATCTAATGACCAAGTTTTTGAAACAATTTTCGGGTTAACAAACCCAAACTAGCCGTAACTTAGCCGCACGAAACAACTTTAAAACAACAATCATGGTCATATCTAGTGGTTATATTTAAGTTAAAATAGCTTGAGACATTTGCCTTGGTTTAACCTTGGCTTGGTTTTGGTCTCAAAGAATCCAAATACAAGTAAGTTTCCATGACCATGGTTGTTTTCTAGTCACAACAGGTCCGTTTAGTATTTGCTGTTATTAAGACATTTCGTTCACTTTCTGCTTATGTGCACCCGAGTTTTTGAAGAAAATTTCATTCCGAGCAACTTTCGTACTTTACACTTTTGCTGATTCGGACCAGAAAAGGGTTTAAATCGCATTTTAAAATCGTTTCAGAAGACTTTTGACTTAATAACCAATTTTCATTTAGTCATCTTCTTTTAACCATAACTTTTTATCTATAAGTCCATTTCAAGTGATTCAAAAGCTAAGATTCTAGGTTTTACTTCCTCTAACAACTTATTAAACTAAATCAAGTCCATAGTTTATGATTTTTATGTTAAAACTCATGATAACTTACTAGTTTCTTACTAATTATCTTAATGAGTTTCTACACTAGTTTTTACCCATCAATTTTATGTACAACATCATGCAAGCCTTATTACATGTACTACTTATATCAAATTACATCAAATAATCATAAATATCATTACAACCATATTTAATGACAAGAAATTTAAACAACTTCTTACAAGACTTAGGTTGAATGGTCACAAGAACAATCAAGCCTAAACCCCCTTCAATCTTCAACTATTGTCTTCAACCTCTTAACCCAAGCTTACAAACCCTTCTTACCCTTGAAATAACCTTCTTACTTCAGCCGCTTATGCCTTGAATATCTTCTAATTTACCCTTGAAATCAACAAAACAACCCTAGGATCATGTAGGAACCAATTCTAGCTCCATCTTCTTAGTAATTTTTGTAGTATGAATCAAAGTATGTATGGGTGTTTATGTGTTGAGAGTGGACGGCCAAGGGAGAGAGACCAAGAGATTTTTGTGATTTTTGCATGTAAAATGGATGAGTGTGAAGTGACTTTGGGGTATATGGGGGACAATAGTGGGTGAGTAAGTGCATGTGTGATGTTAGAAGAAGCCATGTGACTTGTGATATGCCACCAAATGCCACCTCTCTAATGAGGTGGTAGTTTGTGTTTGCTTGTGATAATATTTGGTTTTTAGGGTATAGTTTGGTCCCGGTAATTACTAATGTTAAGCCCTTAATTCACGAAACTTAAAACCGGGTAACGTAAAAATGTAATACTTTCAAAAATGTTAAAACTTATCAATATACTCTAACTAGGTCTACTAAAAGTATGATAAGTCTAATATGGTGTTTCTATGTTGTTAAAACCTAATAACGTAGGTTCGGGCACGCGTATTACTTAAAGGTAAAATGTGTACCTAAAATTGGCAAAGTGGCAATAATTCATATGAATTATGACTAGTGGTGAAACTAAAGTATTTTTAAACACAGAGACTTTTTCCTAGTCATGTGTTAGTTGTGAGGATAATTCACACTATTAAATTTTTGAGATTACTTATATAAATAATTAAAAGTAATTTATATAACGTAAAATAGTAAAATATAGACCTGAAATATGTGAGGTGCTACACTGACTCCTATATGTTTGTATAGAAAAGAACAAAAAATATGCACATGTTCAACAGTTGATTGTAAATAATTGTGCCACAACAATGAATAACATTGTCACAAAGTAACATCAAAAAAAAAACAAAAAAAAAGTAAGCCACTCCTGTAGCTATTATTGTTCAAGTAACATCCATAAAAAACAACTAGAAATTATGCTTCCATTGTGCTAAAGTTCAAATTTAAATAACAACTAGAAATCGTCCAAATGAATAACATTTGCAGTACCAAACGACCCGTGCTTTGGAACATTGCCGTTACTCGACGTCACAGGTTGTGACTGAATGTTGTTTTCAGGAGTAGATGATTCACAGTTCCATACAAAATCGTTGTTTGACTGATCACTTGCTTCTCCCTGTTTGACCTCTACACGCGTCCTCTGTCCTCCGTGTCGTTCTTGTTCCACTGCTTCTTCGTTAGTAGGGGTGCACGATTGTGAGTTTCTTTTACATTTCTGAGATGTGACATTAGTTCAAATAATAATATTAGTAAGTACATACAAAATTGTATACATTGAAATAAAAAATAGAAACACACTTGCCTTTTTTGTCATCAACGGTTGAGTACATGACTGTCTTTTGTGTCCTTCCTTTCCACACCTGCCACCGTTTGTGCTTTTTGGCTCTTCCCCCTGTGATCGGATACGTGTTTTTTCTTTGGGTCTTCCAGGTTTCCACTTATCCATAGCAGGTGGTTTTACAGTTTGCAAGTCATCAGGAGTATGCCACATGGATGCTTCTTTTAAAGGATAAACCCTTTCTTCTTATGTATTTTTAAGTGACGTTTTCTTAAACCAATCCATCGCCCAACTGCTAGTGTCAGTCAAGCCTTCAACTCTAGACACAACACAAACATGACCACAAGGTAGACTCGATAGCTGCCATTTGCGGCAACTGCATTCTTTGTTGTCAAAATCAACAATATGAACATGTTTTGGATCAGTAACTTGGTACATTTTGTGCATCTCAATTCTGTTAACAACCCAATTAGCACTCTTTGCCATTCTATTGTTTACTTTTGTAGTTGCACATTCAGTAAGTTCATCCGTTGGAGCATCTGATATAAAAAAATAATACATTATCGAGCGATAAACCAAATATGTGATAAACCAATTATAATAAACAATTTTTATTAGTTACCTTTGTATTTTGCTCGACGATAAAAATACCATTTTTGTAGAAGCCTTCGGTAGTACTCCATTAGCTGGGTTATTGGAACTTTCCTAACATCTTTGGTTACAGATTTTACTGATTCTGCACTATTCGAGGTCATGTAATTGTACCTGTTTGTAGGGCAGTAAGCGCGTGACCATTTATCAAATCCAGCTTCATCTTTTAGTTTTCTATACACTTCAGGTTTTAATGATTGAATCTCAGAAATTGAAGCATCAAACTCCTGCTCGTGTAAGCTTTGCATGTCCTCCAATATATAGCCTTCCACTTTCTAGTTTTCAAATTGCAGTTCATCATTAAATGACGACAACAAAAACCATGAAAGGCGTTAGGGAAAACGGTACTACATGCATGTGCAATTGCCGGATGTCTGTCAGAGATGATGGCCAAATCTTTTACTTCACCAATGCATTCTTTAAGTTTGCTCAAAAACCAAGTACATGATTCATTGGTCTCACCTTGAGAAACACCAGTTGCAATAGGTATAATCTCGTTGTTTTCGTCCATCCCAACAACGACCAAATTTGTACCAAGGTATCTCCCTTTAAGATGTGCAGCATCAATGATTAGCAATGGTCGCATAAAATGTAAGAAGCTCTGAATCTATTTTAAATCAATCAGAAATTGCTTAATTAATACTATTTACATAATACTAAAGGTAACAAATTTAAATAAAAAATAATAGAATTTAAGAAAATCTTACAGCAACACCGAAACCAATGAATACCATCTTAAATCGATCTGCGTCATTTGTCTCAATGTGTGTTACTGTCCCCTCATTTTGCAACTTTAAGTTATAGCAGTAATACGACAACTGCTCAAAAGAATCCGTAGGACAACCGTTCAACAACTGTAATGCAATGTTTTTCCCACCCCAAGCTCGTTTGTAAGAAATGTCTACTTTCCAATCAATATTAAAATCTTTTTTTATGTCCTCACCCGTATAGACCCTTCTGCAATCCCTCAATTTATCAACAAGTATGTGACCCACTAATTTTTGGGTAGCATTTCAATGATTAGGACAAATTTTTGTTCTGGAACATGTATGACAGTCGTTAATGCTTGTAACATAGAAGTATCGGTTAACAACACTTTTTCGTGCGCTAATGTACCAGTTGCAATCTTCTCAAATAAATCAACCAACGTTGTTATTCCTATTGCATAAATGCAGGCTTGCTTATCATCAAACCTCTGACCTACCTTTAATTTACATACTACAGGGTGTTTATGGTTACTTAACTTTTTAATTATAGGATCAGGTGCCCTGGGTGGTTCAGGGATATTTTGAAATGAGTTTTTCTGCCAACTAGGCTGCACATCAGCATTAACGCTTGGACATGCACCCTCATTATTATGATCTTCAACTTTTGGTGTTGGAAAAGGAGATTCTTGAGGCAACAAAGGAACATTAAGATCAATATCAAGAGGCTTAGAAGAAGTAGAAGGCTTTACCTCGGAAGATTTCTCGATAAGTTTGATGTATAGTGTTTGAATCACGTTCTGCTTACAACATATTTCAAGAACAAAGAAGGAAACATCATCATCGTCACTTACATAAATTTTGGTTGAACCGGACATGTAGTATAAACTGATGATCTTATCTTTAATCTGATATTTGTTAGTGACATACCTAATCAGATTTAGGTAGGTGATGTCAACTGGAAGTAAAACTCCACGAATTGATCTCTCATATTCCAAATAAACTTTGAATTTTTGGGAACTGTCACTCTATAATACATTGTGTCAACTGTACTCATTTGCATCTGTGAATACCCGTTAAAAAATAAAGTTAAATTTAAAGTTAACAATTGGGTGAAATAAACAATGGCTTCCTCGTCTGCCTCTAGTTCTAGATCTAATCGAAAGACCATGGACTACTACATTAATGCTACACACTGCGAATGTCCAAAACCATTACCGATTGAAGTACAAACCGCTTGGACCCTGAAGCATCCTGGTAGAAGATTCAAGGCCTATCCAATTTATGTAATATTATTATCCATTATAATTATTTTATTTGTTAGGTTGAATATGTGAATTTAACAAAACTTCTTTTTAGGACGAAGAGACCAAATGTAAGTTCTATGGGTTCATAGACCCGGAACTACCAAGTCAGTATTACAAAGATTTTTTTTACAAGGAACATGAGGAAAAGAAACATTTAATGAAGACGGGAAACCGTTCAGTCTCGGATGAAGTTATTGAGGTTTCAAAGAATGATATCATGAAAATGTTGGATGATGACTTCTATCAAGTCAAGAGTGCAAGTTCATGACAAAGTTGTGTTGGTTTTCAGTTTGATTGTTCTCTTCATTGTTGTAGTTTGGTTATGGTAATCTGTAGTTTGGTTTTCAGATTCATTGTTCTCTTCAGTGCTGTAGTTTGGTCAAGAGTGCAAGTTCATGAAAAAGGTTATGGTCTTTCAGCAATAAGATTGGTTGTAGTCAATTGTCAACGTTTGTTGTAAACCATTAAATGTTGTCTAATCAAATGGTTGTTTGTAAAAAACATACCAAGTTACACATAATTTTTGTTGCAAATCATCACTATCACAACACGTATATACAAAAGAAGTGCTTAAAGAAAGCCCAAACATTGCGGTGAAGCTAAGACTTATACAAAGCTTTCTAAGTGCCTAATGAAATGGCTGTTAGGAATATACCAAGTTGCACTAGACATACATGCATAAGAAGTTGTCTTTTGATGTCCTAAAAATTTCTCCGGTAGAAGTGGTTAAACAACTCGTACATTTGTTTGAACAACAAAAGTCTAAACCCAAATACAAGCCATACCGAAAGAGTTGAAATGCTTCTTTATTCATCATTTGTATGAACAGCCACCTTATACTTCCAAAAGTACTCTACCATATGCTCTCGATACGCCAAAGCAACTTGAAGAGGATCATCAACATTCATGCTTAAGTTGTTACCCAACATGTGCAAAAAAATACATATCCAAATTCCACAATCGCCGTATACATTAGCTTGTTTAGGGACATCATCCGCAACTCGAAAGGTGATATTGTAACCAGAAACGGATATTGATTTGGCTTGAAGAACTTTACAGTACTTTAGATACCGTGGTAGCATTCTCTCAAAAGTGGCCCTCATTTTTAGATTGTCACTTCTCGTCTCAGGTTCTGGCGTACCTAGTGAGTCGTAAATAGTTACAACTCCTATACGAATTTCTAACTGGGCGAGAAACTAGTGGCAATCGGGTACGTTCACAGGAAAGTATACCTAAAAGTGAACAAATAAACATTGTCGTTATTCAAACCATTTTGAGCATGTATATCACTCAAGTATCTAGAAGTAAGTTTGGTCGTTATATACAAACCTTCTCGACACTAGACCATAGCAATGGATAGCGTTCACCAATGGCGAAGTAGGCACGCATAGACCCATCAAGGAGAGAAGACGAGAATAATGGTCCAGCCATAGCCCAATCGGCATTGGCCGGCCTGAACTGCCACATTAGATCAACCCAAAGATCCAGATGCTGCAATTTTTTTTATAAAATACATACTGTTAAGCTTATTCAAATGACAAATATTATTTTACGGAAATTAACTAGATGTTAAGTACCTCATCTTCAAGCCATCTTTCTTTTTTAACCCCTTCCATACCCCAACAAAGCTAACCAAAATTTTCGATGAACAACGATGTCGCGGTGACCCCAAGGAAAGTTATGCGATGACTTAAATTTTTTTTTATAAACATATCCATAGACGCTGGTTTAGTAATCTTGTTGATATCACAACCTTCTGGACGTGACAGATCCTGAAAAAATTTAAAAACCAGATTAATGAATATTACAGAATGTCTTTACGCTGACTGTTTGAAATAATTGTTCTGCTATACCTCTACCCATGTTTCCAACTGATTATCTTTACCACATGGGGAATTAATCCCTTTTTCAGTCTTTTGGAATTCCTTTTAGGCAATTGTGGAGTCGTGGGAGGGAGGTTCACGTATGGGTCCTGCAAACACTTGCCTACCTGCTTTGACCTTTTTGAATCAACATCTTCTTTCAAAACAGGAGTACTCTCTTGGGTAACTTTGGCCTTACTACGTTTCTTTTTTGCTGGGCCATCATAAGGTGACAGTACAGCCTTACATGGATTTCCATTCCTTTTAGCACGCATGAAAACATCCTGTATGCAAAGTTCAGCACTGAAATAACATCGACTTTTGAACTTTAATAGTAAGTTTAATAAATAATGCAGTTGTACCTCAGAAGTTGTAGTCAAAGGCTTATTGGCTCGTCCTTCAGTTTGTAAAACAGCTTGTGTGTTTTTCTCAGAGTTATGAAACATGGCCTTTCTTGCTTTCTCAGCATCACGATCAATTTTGTCAAATACCGCCTTGCTTGCGGTCTCATTTGCCACCACTAACACACCCTCGCCTACTTTCTCATTAACGTGGGAATCAACATTGTTAGCTTCATTATGAGTAACCAACTCCCATAATTTCTGATTAACATTCCCATCGCCATCCTTATTCTCTTCAACATGATTCATATGATCATCCCCCATCTCTGCCATTCGTAACACTCCTTCACTTACTTTCTGACCATCATGAGAGTCTATATCAGTAGCATTGCAATCAACAATGTTATTTTGATTACCTTGAACCCCCTCTACAGATTTCTCATCAACATTTAACACTACTTCACTTAGTTTTTCACGATCATGAGAATCTATCTGAGTAACATTGCCATCAACAATGTTATTTTCATTACCTTCAACCCCCTCTACAGATTTCTCATCAACATTTAACACTGCTTCACTTACTTTCTCATGATTGCAATCAACAATTTTATTTTCATTAACCTGAACCGCCCCTCCATATTTATCATCAACATTAAACACACTTTCACTTACTTCCTCAACATCATGAACATGTACCTCATTAACATTGCAATAAACAATCTTATTTTCATTACCTTGAACCACCCCTCCAAATTTATCATCAACATTAAACACACCTTCACTTACTTGCTCAACAGCATGAACATGTACCTCATTAACATTGCAATCAACAATCTTATTTTCATTACCTTGAACCTCAGTAGGATTGCAATCAACAATATTATTTTGAGTACCTTGAACCGTCTCTCCATTTTTCCCATCAACATTTACCACTAACTCTCTTGCTGTTTCGCCATCTTCCTTGTTTTCACCATCCTTTTGTTCATCTTCCTTCGGCTCTTGAATATGTAACCCATCAAAGTTGAATTTCAAAGATCCATAAATAGAGTAATCATCATCAAAGTTTTTGCCCTGTAATTATACAAGAAAAACACAACTATAATAGATGACCAAATGTAGCAAACATCTATAGATAGTGCAGGTGAAATTATTATATACGTACTTCAACAGCCGTTTGAGAAAATTTGTGATTCAAATTAGGTAAATTCTTATGACTGGGATCATAATCTGGCATGTGATCAACTACCGGGAATGGTTCGACTGGAAGACATAAATCCTCAAGCTGGGACATAGCTGATGGATAAACGGTAGGGTCTATATAATTAAGCTTAACTTATTCGTTATCAGCAATAACAGATGTCGATTTCTCGCATGATTCATCAGGTTCTGGGCTTAAGGTCTGTAGTTAACAAAGCTGATTTAGGTATGTAACAAAATAATGATAAACAAAAGTAATATTACGAGGAACATAACCTTTTTATGTTCATGAGAATGAACATCAAACAAAATAGGGCTATCATTCTTCCGAGTTTCATTATGAATTAGACTTGAAGTATGAATTTCCATGGCATTTTGGCCAAAACAATCTTCATCAGATTTGTCGTGCATATCAGTTGTAGTCTGAAACTTAAAATATACAATCTAGTATACTACTGAAGAAAGGAGACCTTACTGATTAACAAATATTGAAGGACATTACCATGTCATCTTTGGAAGCTAAAGATTCATCAGGTTTTGGGCTTAAGGTCTGTAGTTAACAAAGCTGATTTAGGTATGTAACAAAATAACGATAAACAAAAGTAATATTACGGGGAACATAACCATTTTATCATCAGCCGCATGAACATCATGAAAATGAACATCAAACAAAATACGGCTATCATTCTTCCGAGTTTCATTATGAATTGGACTTGAAGTCTGAATTTCCATGGCATTTTGGCCAAAACAATCTTCATCAGATTTGTCGTGCATATCAGTTGTAGTCTGAAATTTAAAATATACAATCAAGTATACTACTGAAGAAAGGAGACCTTAATGAGTAAAAATATTAAAGGACATTACCATGTCATCTTTGGAAGCTAAAGATTCATCAACACATTGCCTTTTTTGCAATTGTTCATGAATAACCAGTGAAGTCTGTACATAAATATATATAATCCATTAGTTGGTGAAAAAAATATTGCTATCTAATGATGTTGATTGAAAATGAATGTAAAGAGCATCTTCACCTTTGGACGTTGTATCTTTAGAGCTTCCTCAACAACTGCCATTCTATTTTTAATATCATTGAGGACCTCCACATTGGCTCCAGGTTTATCGATCATAAATACAAGTGCCTTCAATGCCCAAACTCGGCATCTATGTCGGTTTGGTTAGAACTTTGATCTTTAGCAGTTATAGGCACATCTTTATCAGCTAACGCCACCTCTTTATCAGTTACCGCGACATCTTTATGAACTGCAACTTCATGTACCTACGAAGCAAGATCGAAACAGAATGTGCACTGGGCAATTGTCAACGTGAATAGTCGCATAAACGATGAAGTTGATACGGATGAAAATGAAATGATAGAAATTGTGCAACTTACCTCGTTAGTGGCATCATCCGCAGGTAATTATTTTTCTAGACTATCCAACTCGCTAAAATAAGCATTACTAGGTGTAAACCATGCTTGTAACCGTTCTGCATTTGTTGGAACAATATCCAATACTGGATTCGAACCCTGATAAACAAATAATTATAAAGTCAAAAACAAATAGAAAGAAGTAGTTACTTATTTGACAAATACAAACAAATGGAAATGCTTACCGAACCAAAAAGTCTACTATAATGCCGTTTGCCCGAATGTTTTACCCTTTGACCAAGAAAGACAACGTGGTATCTTTGTCGGGTCTTTGGTCCACCATGAACTGCTATTGAGATAACTCTCAAGAATCTATATCTAAAATGAACGAAGATAATCAAAGTAATGTACAATGAAAAGCAGTATAACAAATTTGTATCCAAAAATAGTAAACAAAAACTGATATGTTCACAAAATGTCTACAAATCAAACCTTAAAATCCAAGAGAAAGCCACAAATATTATATGTTGCAAGTTTAGAAGGGTTTTCTTCCGATTTCTGTTCGTAGTAAGCGTTGTAATGCCGGGGTACCACATTGGCTAAATTTTTGTAAAAACGTCTCCACAAGAACTCTCGCCATGGATAAGCATTCCATGCCCCAAAATCCTCAACTAATTCCAACAAATGGTTGTCAACGATGTACCAAGTTCCACGACCTATGAACACGACCTCAGTGACTATCAACATACATACTCTTACCGCATCCTCATCTGATAACTTTGAAAATTGTGTATCGTTCTCAAACAACTGTAAAAGCTCACTACCTTTTACAGTAACCTTTCTTAGAAACTGTTTTTCAGTAAAGACACGCAAACCAAAAGGACTGCGTTCAATTTCTACAGTGGCAGGAAAAGGACCAAAAAGAAATCCGGTCATCAATAGAAACTCTCTACGACCGAATTGCAATAAATTATTCCCAATTCTGTATAAAATGGGGGGATAACAATCAAGTAGTTTGGGGATATATAACTGGTGTTATAAAACAAAATTCACCAAATGATTGTCATTGCCTTGTTTAGGAGTATCTAACCATGGCCCAAAAACAGTTGCACTAAACAACCTCATTCGATCTGGATTGCGTAACTACTTAGACTTAATATTTGAAAGCAACTTAAGCTGTGAACGAACCGTTACCTTAGCATCAAAATATCAGGGAATGTTAGCCATTTGGGAGTTTAATTGAGTAATTAATTAGTGTTTCAGTTAGGGGACGAGTATATTAAAGGTTTAGGATTTTGATTTTGATTCCACTTTTTGATTTGTGTTTTGGGGTAGTGTTGGTGTGTGTGTTTGTGTTTGTGTTTGTGTGTGTGTGTGTGTAAAATTTTTTAAAAAGTGTAAAATTAAAATTTTAAGAAGTTATGTAAAAAAAGTAAAAAAAACTACAAAAACATAAAGTAAAAAAAAAAAGCGCTAATATAATTTCGCTTAAGTCGCTTAGTATTGGGAAGGCGATATAAGAATAAAATAATATTTTAATAAGTTTGAATTTTTTTACTAAAGGACAAAAATAATTTCGCAAGAATCTTAAAAAAGTCGCTCAGATTTGGTCGCTTTACAAGTATAGCTGGTAAAAGTCAGAAAACAATCATTGGGTTCACATATGTCGAGTGACACTTGGCACGCTGAGATTAAAAGTAGAAAAGTCGCAAGTCTCAAGGTCTAGTTAAGGAATACGCTAACTTTTTTCTTAGAAGGTGTTGCCACCTTGAGCGAAAAGTGCGTTTGCATAATTGCCCCTTTTATTTAATGACTGAATATCAAAACACTTTCTCCAATAAAGAGCAATGAAGAATAAAAAATGGATGAACAATACCATAACAAGTTTATGTTGATACTCGAAACTGGTGTCTGTTCATCCATCTCTGATACTTCATCCATCTTTGATACTTGGATATGTGTTTGGACTTTGATCGTTATACTTGGATGTGTTTTCAATTTGATTATGTCTGTCTGGCTACTTGGATGTGTTTTCAATTGGATGATGTTAGTAAATGCATTTTTAGGGAAAGGACCTACTATTAATAAACCAATAAAGGTAGCACAGTACAAGGACCAAAACATAAAAGGAATATTAAATTAATATTGTACAAAGATCAAACTATATCAAGTCAAGACTTTTTGGTAGTCAACCAACACTAACACTTCCTAAACACACCTTCCCAATTACATACCATCTAGAACCGATCCAAAAAATAAAAACGAGTGAGCTTCTAAACCAACTAAATAAACCATAGAAAAATGAGGATGATGACTATCCAAGAGAAAAAAAAAGCTCCTCAGACGACAAACTTTCTCCTTCTCAAGAAGGAGATCAGCTAAGGATGCTTGGTGAGCAATCTCTAGCTCGTTTTCCCTGTCGCCTGCGTTGACAGCTTCCAATGTCTCAGCAATGAGGTCGGCTTAGCATTCTTGTAATGTCGCCTCATTCTGTTAGATGATTCTCTGCAAGTAGATAACCACCTCCCTTTCTCTCCATGTAGTAGACTAAAATGGATAATTAAAACGTTAGCATCTCTTTGCCGCATAAACTGATACTAAACCTACTTTTGTTACTTTTTAAACAATAAAAATCAACTTTTAACTAAAATCACAATTATAATTAAACAGAGATTACTATAATCAACACATTTAAGCTAAAGCACCACCAGCTAACTTTATATTGAAAAAAACAACGTGTCCCAACCTGTCTTGGACATGCATAGAACCTCCGTCCATGGTTCATGTTGTTCCAGCATGTACGAACCACAACCCTTCAATGGTAAGAACAACGCACCATTTTTTCGATTTGATTAGAGTCTAAGTGAAGAAGATAAGATTTTAGGGGATAGGAAAGCTTAGGGATGAGTTGTGATAAACTTTCGCTTTTATTAGCATAGATTTACTGTAGCAGCCATACGGTTTAATTAAATAATCGAAATAATGAAATGACATTTGTGCCCTCTGACTAAAGACAAAAGCTGACAGCGAGTAACATGGTTGACCAACGGAAAATGGGTCAAGGGATAAGTTTAGCCTCAAAAACTTGGAAAAAGGACTGGTGGCGACGAAAATCCCATGTTACGGTTCCATGCGATGTTCCTGGACAAGTTTAGGGACCAACAGTGTATTTTAGTCTAAATAAAAGCTTATATTTCTTTTTTCACTAAATATTTTTCAGTTGTCTATGAATCCGATCAGATATTTAGATCCAATTTTTTTTTGTTTCCTCTATCATTAAGAGCTGGTAAAAGATAGTTAAAGTTAAGAGTGTGCGTTTTCCTATGTGCATTAAAAGACTGTAAGAGCACACAATATAGTAAGCCATAGAGCTCATTATTGACATATGGCACCAACTGATACTAGACCTTGAGTTAGTACTGATTTTCAGCTGCCCTAGATAGGAATTGGCTTAGTGTTGCGAGCTTCTCATTCAGGCTTTGCAACTCTGTCAGGTTCATAGGCGATGTTAGGTCTAAAACGTCTTGGATCCTTTTTGGGTTTGCCATGATTCTGATAGAATCGATTATGTGACCTAGGAACTTTCCTTCCTCTACCCCAAACGTACATTTGGTTAGGTTTAGCTTTATGTTGATCCGTTTGAAGTTTTGGAATGTTTTAATGATGTCATGCAATAGTGCGTCTTCAGTTTTGCTCTTGCTCACCATCTCATCAAAATATGCTTCCAATATTATGCCAATTTGCGCCTTAAACTATCTATCTATCAGTGCCTGATAGGTAGCACCCGCGTTCTTGAGACCGAAAGGCATTTTGGTGTAGCAGTATGTTAGGATTTAGTTAATCCAGTTATTAAAGAGTCGGTCACATCAAGTATATGTAATCATTAGAAAGCTCGTAGTCGTAGATTATTACATGTTAAGTAGTATTATGTTAAGTAACACCGTGGAGGACGGACGGGTCTTTACCCACTGTATGCCTGATCCACAGCCCGTAGGTAGCGATTTATGTAAGTACTATAAATACTCTCTACCTTCAAAGGTAGAGAGTTGGAGCTCATAATAATATGTTCATTTTCTCTCACTAAGTTCCCAAACCTCTAACTCTTTCTCTCTCTAAAACTCTTGTATATGCCCACTTGTGGTTATGATCTAGTGTGTTTGTGAAATCCAATATGTTACAAATGGTATCAAGAGCCATGGTTAGATCATCTCTTACATATCCTTGGATTTCTAATGGTTTTTAGATGGTTTTTGAGGTTGAAAAAGTTTAGTGGTTTTTGCATCATTTGGATCATTTCTTGTGTTAAAGCTTGGATTTTGATTGTACTTTTGTTTTTAGGATCATCATAAGTGTTTAGGTTTTAATTTGGTAGGCTTGAATCATCGTGGTTGGGTTGTTTTTGGATTGATAAGTGGTGTTTTTGAGATATTCTTGCTAGCGACTTGAGTCACGGATTTTTAATCTTGGTAGCGACTTGCTTTGTAAGTTTGTAGCGAGTTGTAGTTGAAGTGGTAGCGATTTGAGCTTAGCGACTTGTCTATTGAGACAAGCCGACAAACAGTACACTTAGTGGATTCTCCACTACGGGTAGCGACTTGGTGAAGGTAGCGATTTGCTTTCAATTTTGTTAGCGACTTGTACTTAAGTTTTCTTAGCGACTTGGTGTTAGCAACTTGAACCTTAGCGAGTTGCTATTTAGCGACTTGACGACTTAGCTACTTGGTGCTTAGCGACTTGCTGTCAAAATTTGTAGTGACTTGGTGCTTAGCGATTTGTTGTCAGAATACTTAGCAACTTGGTGCTTAGCGACTTGGTTCAAGGTTTCTTAGCGACTTGGTTGAACTTTTGGTTGTAATACGGTTTTCTCTTGATTTAGTAAAATCCCGTGAAAGAATCTATTTCCTGGTTTAATCATAGAGTTTTAAAATCCCGTGTAATCTGTTAACATGTCTACCAACGTACCTACAATCATCTCCACTGTTGCTGAGGATGTTCAAGCAGCTGGTTCAGATACTCGTCCACCTATGCTTGACAGAACTGACCACGACTCTTGGGCACAACGAATCGGATTGTACTGTCTTGGAAAGGAAAATGGAGTCAACATTCTCAAGTCTATTGATGAAGGACCTTATCAGATTGAGACTACAAGAGACTTAATTGATACAGCTGCAGATGGAACAATGATCTATGGAATAGATAGACCAAAGACATATGATGAACTCAATGATAAGGAGAAAAAGAGGTTCGATGCTGATATCAGGGCCTCAAACATCATACAACAGGGTCTTCCAAAAGACATCTACAAGCTGATCAATCACAACACTGAAGCCAAGGCAGTTTGGGATAATGTCAAGATGCTTCTCTCAGGTTCTGAATTAACTATAGAAGACAGAGAATCACAACTGTATGATGAATTTGAACACTTCAAGATGAAACCAGATGAGATTGTCTATGAGTACTATGTGAGATTCCATAAGCTTGTGAATGATATGAGGAACATCAAAATGACCATGCCAAACATTCAGCTGAACTAAAAGTTTGTAAACAACATGAATCCCGAATGGCATAAGTTTGTCACCTCTGTGAAGCTAACCAAAGGATTGAAGAACACCAACTATGAGCAACTTTATGCATTCCTTCTTCAGAATGAGAGACATGCTATGTTTGAAAAAAGGATTCTTGAACAGTTCAAAACCAACCAGGGAGAAACAAGTTCGTCAAATGATTCAACAGCCTTCTACACCAATGATGGAACTACTACCAAAGCATCATAAGTCATTCCAGATCCAAGTATCAAACAACCTGATGCCAATGCAGTCATGGAACACTTTATCAATCAACTGGCTCTTATGGTTAAACAAAACTTAACCTTCACTCCACATACTAACCATCTTCACACTAACAATGAAATCAGGACTGCATCCAATCTACACAATCATGCTTTGGTCAGAGATGGAAAGGTTACGGTGCAACCAGCTCAAGAAACAATATGAACAAATAAGAGGTGGAGTAGGAGGAGGGTATGTGGCAAATCGGAATAGAGGAAGGAATGGTAATCAGGGACAAGCAATGCCAATTAAGTGCTACAACTGTGGTAGTGATGGACACATAGCAAGGAACTGCACTTCTCCAAAACGCCCTCAAAATGCAGAGTACTTCAAAGACATGATGTTACTTGTGCAAGCTCAGGATAATGGAGATGTGTTGGATGAAGAAGAGATGTTATTTCTTGCTGAGGGGAATGCCAAGACATATGATGCAGATGTGGATGAGCAGCCAATTCAGGAGATATGTCATAATCATCAGAATGCCTTTCAAGTTGCAGACTGTGATGCATACGACTCTGACATCGATGATGAACCTACTGCACAAACAATTTTCATGGCTAGCATTTCTCCAATGGTCTCTCCAAAGGTCCCCTCACCACAGCAAGCTAGTCCATTCAAAGAATCAATCATCTTAGAGGTATTAAAATTATACGATGATGTTGATGAGCAAAAGATACATGACAAAGCACAATCAACTGAAACTTTTGAGTCAGATATTGAAAATATGGGTAATATCAATGTTGTCCCATATGATCATTATGTGAAACAAAGTGAAAGTGAGACTGTACCAAGTGATGCATCTTCTGCAGTCAATGATGACTATATTTTTGATGAATACACTGCATGTGCGCATAATGATTTTGTTGTTTCAGAACTGAATGCCTATAAAGAACAAGTTGTTATTTATGAACAGCCTGCTAAGTTTGAGTTAACCACCCGTGAGCAGGAAATGGATGACCAAATGCATACAACTATTAGAAAAAGTAAGTTTAGGGAAGAAGTATTAAAACAAGAGTTAAACTCCTTACAAGAAAAGCTTTCTAAAACTGCTAAGCAAAAACAAGAACTTCAAGAAAATGTTAAAATGCTTAAGCAAGAATTCAGTGCTAAGGAATCAAAACTTTTGAAGGATTTTTCTAATCTAAAAACCTTGAAAAACAAGCTTGAAAATAAGTTGTACGTACAAGGGAATACCATTCAGACTGCTCACATGATCACGAAGCATAGAGTTCTCAGCGATAAGCATAGTATCCCCATTATAAAGGAACCCAACCCTGAGTATGGTAAGATAGCAAAAGCTGCTCAAAATGTTATATATGATGGCAATGAAATCCTTAAACCTAGGCAGAAACCTAGTTGCGCTGAGTGCACTGAGGAAGATAAGAAATCAGATGAGGTCACTAGGGAGAAAATGGATAAGAAACTCAACAATCCTACATGTAAAGAGAAAAACTTAATTATCAGACCCCATGACTACAAAAAGGAAAATTAGATTTCCTTGAACATGTTTAAGCCTCAAACGTTGTTAACACCCGAACAAGTGTTCTGGAAAAAGGATTTAGATAAGCAAAAGGCAGAGAATCTTGTTGTAACAAACCCCCCCCCCTTAGGAAAATGCCTTCAGCAACTGTGTATCCTCCCAATACACCAATGCATTTAGTTCCTAGAACTATTGCCACTAAAAGCAAGACCTTAATCAGTCAATATGTTATCTTTCAATTATTTGTTGATTTTGAGAAAACTTGTAAGAAAAGGATCACACCCATGGGATAACTGAAGGGGAAAGGGGTTTTGAGCAAACTAAAGAATGCTATTTAACTGAGATCATGCCTTTCTTTAAACAATTAAAAGGTCAATTTGAGAGTCTTAAAAAGGGGATGGAGTTAGATATTAAAGAAATGGAAAAGGAATTTGATGCGATGATTGTTGAGGTTAGTGACTATGAGCGAGAATTAAAATATAATGAGATTGAGAGGAAGAACTTGCATACCTTGAATGAGAATCTTATTTCTGAATGTATTGCTCAAGATGTGTTTTACACTGCTACAAATTGTTCTATTAATGCCTCTTAATTTCATGAATTATCTGTTGCTCTGAAAGTCTCCCATGATCGTGTCATTGAGCTTGAAAAAACTAACTCTAAACTGCATGATAAAGTTGAACAGGATGATCATGATAACCTGGTAAAACAGTTTTCTAAATTGAAAGTTGAGCATCTTGCTTTGCAATTAAAATATCAACATCTGAAAGAAAATGTTAAAACCTCAAATATCAAGACATCCTTGGATGTTCCTGAATTTGATGCAGTTTTTGAAATTAGAAAACGTGATGAACAGATTCGAGCTCATTGTAACACGATTAGAAAGTTGAAAGCCCAAATCTCTCAATTAAAGGGTGAAAAGAACAATGTGACTGGCACCCAAATGCCTCCTCCTTTAGATTCTCAGTATTCTCAAACTTTTCATCTTCAAAACTTAGTAAATGCTTTACAAAAGGAAAACGAGAGCTTTCTAGAAGAAAATGAAAAGGTTAAACGTCACTTTAAAGAGTTATATGATTCAATGAAAGTCACTCGTGACAAAAACAACGAAAAAATAACCTCTTTACAAAAAGAAATTGAGAATCTGAGGAGTCAGGAAAAAGGGAAACTGCCACTTATTTTTAATGAGAATGTTGCATCAAAGTCATCCTCAGACTGCAAATATACTGTGACTGTTAAATATATTCCTCCTCATCTTAGGAATAATGAACCTGTGTTTCATACCTATTGTGCTCACCTTAAGGATAGTCTAGAATGTCTCCGTGAGATTGTGGAAGAGGATTTCATAAATAAGCCTCTTGATTGAGAAATTAGGTTTGCTTGCATTTAGGCCAAACAATCTCAGGAACTGCTAGAATGTCTAATTGCAACATGTCCCAAATCTTTAGGTGCGAAAGGTAAAGATGTGATGCCTTGTTCTATGCCTAGTACCAAGCATACAAACCATTCCATGCCCATCTTTAAGAAAGTAAACACTAATGTGCCGTCTAGTAGTTCAGATCCTTGCACATCTAGTTCAGGAATGCAAAAAGTAGATCAACAAACTAATGTTCCCATAATTCCCTCTATAGGAGTAATCAGTGACATTAAAGCAAGCAGGTCAAAGCCTCCAGGCAATACCAAGCAAGATAAGACCTCGCAAGCTAAGAAGGTGAATTGGAAGAGAGTAGAAGACCAACCTAGGAACTTTAAGTTTGAGTTGAATAAAACGAATCGTGTTGATTCTAGTACTAGCCATAGGCGTACTGTAATTAATTCGAATTCTGATACTATCTGCAAACCATGTAATGATGTCTGCTTGAATTCTGTTTGCTAATCATGAATGTGGTGTGAATGTTTTGTCTAATGCTGTCAAATGCCCAGTTAAAATTGTTAATGCTAAAAATCATGCTAAGAAGGCTAAAAGGCAAAGACGAAAGAAAGTTAGAAAACAGTGGAAACCCACAGGAAGAACATTTAGTAAGATAGGTTATCAATGGATACCTTTTGGCCATAAGGATAATCAGTTCTGCCCTCAATCTGCTAAGACAATGCCCACTAGAAAATGGATGCCTACTGGTAGAACTATTCCTTTAAGAAGTGAACATACTTTGAATAGGTCAAATACGGACACCAGCACTGCATCTATTCCTAATGATTCCATTGCTTCTATTTCTGATAGGGGTGTTTCTATTTCTGATGTGGGTATTCCAATCACTGTTACTAACCAAATGGAACCCATTCTTGCATGGGGATCCCAATTATCCAGTTATCCATTCTTGTCTGTGTTCAACTGCAGATCGTTTAAATCGTTCTGTGGTACCTGGACTCAGGCTGTTCCAAGCATATGACTGGAGACCGGTCGCGGCTCATGAACTTCGTGAGCAAATTCATCGGGACAGTTAGATTCGGGAACGATCATTTCGGTGCAATTATAGGTTATGGAGATTATGTGGTTGGTAAAAGTATAATTTCCAGGGTATATTATGTGGAAGGTCTTGGTCATAACTTGTTCTCTGTTGGTCAATTCTGTGATTCCGATCTAGAAGTGGCTTTTAGAAAGCATACTTGTTTCGTTAGAGAACTTGATGGTGTGGAATTATTAAGAGGTACTCATGGTTCTAACCTATACACCATTTCTATCGAAGACATGATGAACTCCTCTCCAATCTGCTTGCTGTCAAAGGCTTCAAAAACAAAGTCATGGTTATGGCATCGTCGTCTCAATCACTTGAACTTCGGTACCATTATAACCTTTCCAGAAAGGATCTTGTCAGAGGCTTACCCAGATTGAAATATGAAAAAGATCATCTTTGTTCAACTTGCCAGTTGGGAAAAAGCACGAAATACGCCCACAAACCAAAACCCACAAACTCAGTAATGGAAGTTCTTCATACCCTTCATATGGATCTGTGCGGACCAATGAGAGTGCAAACGATAAATGGGAAGAAATACATTCTAGTAGTTGTTGATGACTACTTTCATTTAATTGGGTAAAGTTTTTGAGGACAAAGGATGAAACTCCAGATGTCATCATCAAACTTATCAAACAGCTTCAGGTTCGACTCAACAATACTGTTAGAATTGTTTGAACAGACAATGGCACAGAGTTTGTTAACAAAGACTTAATTCAGTTTTATGAAAGTGTTGGAATCAGTCATCAAAGAAGTGTTCCACAAACTCCTCAACAGAACGGTGTAGTTGAAAGACGAAATCGAACTCTTGTGGAAGCCGCAATAACAATGCTAATTTATTCAAAGGTTCCGATGTTTCTATGGGCAGAAGCCATTGCCACTGCTTGCTACACCTAAAATCGTTCCCTTATTCACACCTCTCATGGGAAACTCCATATGAACTTGTCCATAAACGAAAACCTGATATTTCCTACCTTCATGTGTTTGGTGCTTTGTGCTATCCAACAAATGACGGTCAAGATTTAGGAAAATTAAGAGCTAAAGCGGACATTGGAGTTTTTGTTGGTTATGCATCAAACAAGAAGGGATACCGAATCTACAACAAGAGAACCTGAAATATCGTGGAAACAATTCACGTTTCATTCGATGAGCTGACCAGTCAAATGGCTCCAGGACAATTTAGTTCTGGACCCGCATCTCAACCTTTATCAAGTAGTCCTATCAGTTCTACTCTTGTTTCTAATCCCTCTCCAGCAACTCCATATGTACCTCCATCAGAAGATGATTTAAAGAAATTGTTTGATCCAATGTTTGATGAACACTATGAACCGAATGCTGATGAAATGTCAATTCCATCAACAGAGGCTGCTCCTATCCCTGTGAATGAAGTCAATCCTTCAGTCTCAATATCATTAAGTCAAGAAGCGTCTGCTGCTGATCACTCTGTCTCATCAACAAATCATCAATCATCGAATGTACATCATGGAATTGTTTCTGGCACCCATGATGAAGTTAATCCCTTTGCTACTCCCGAAGATGCTCCATTCGAAAACATATTTGCTCCTGAATCATCAGCAGAACCAACTTCATTAGGAGATATCGACTCTGCTACTTCAGTTCCTCAACAACAGCCACATGAACACCTCAGAAAATGGACACATGATCATCCATTGGACAACATCATTGGAAACCCCTCTCGCCCTGTATCAACACGTAAAAAACTTGCAACTGATGCCTTATGGTACTTCTTCAACTCCGTACTCTCTAAGTTCGAACCAAAAGATGTTAAAACTGCCATGAATGAAGACAACTGGTTCAATGCCATGCAAGATGAAATTCATGAGTTTGATCGACTAGATGTATGGGAATTAGTACCTGCTCCAGATTGTGCTATAATTATTGCTCTAAAGTGGATCTTCAAAGTGAAACTTGATGAGCATGGTGATGTTTTAAAGAACAAGGCTCGATTGGTTGCAAAAGAATACCGTCAAGAGGAGGGTATTGACTTTGAAGAATCATTTGCTCCAGTTGCTCGTATTGAGGCGATCAGAATCTTCTTGGCTAATGCTGCAAGTAAGAACATGGTAGTCATCAGATGGATGTAAAGACGACGTTTCTTAACGGAGATCTTAAAGAAGTCGTCTACGTCAGCCAACCTGAAGGCTTTGTAAATCCAGAGCATCCTACTCACGTTTATCGTTTGAAGAAGGCTCTTTACGGTTTAAAGCAAGCTCCAAGGGCATGGTATGATACGCTATCAGAGTTTCTTCTATCTACTGGATTCAGCAAAGGAGCAGTTGATCCGACATTGTTCACCAGGAAGTCAGGCAAACATTTAATTCATGTTCAAATATATGTTGATGATATCATATTTGCCTCGACTGACCCCAATGAGTGTGACCGTTTTTCAAATGAAATGGGTTCTAAATTTCAAATGTCAATGATGGGACAAATGTCATTTTTCTTGGGATTACAAATTTCACAAAGTCCCGGAGGCATTTTCATAAATCAATCTAAATATGCAAATGGGATCTTAAAGAAATTTGGATTTGATTCTAGTGACCCTGTTGACACTCCCATGATAGAGCGTACTAAACTAGATGAGGACCACTCAGGGATCATGGTAGACCAAACGAAATATCGTAGTATGATTGGATCCCTGATGTACCTCACAGCTAGTAGACCAGACATCTTGTTCGCTATTTGCATGTGTGCTAGATACCAGACTAAGCCTACCAAAAAGCACCTTGAAGCGGTTAAACAGGTCTTTCGGTATCTCCAAGGAACCATCAATATGGGACTTTGGTACCCGAAGGACACCGGTATGTCACTAACAGCCTATGCAGATGCTGATCATGCAGGATGTCAAGATACTCGTCGAAGTACGTCTGGAGGTGCTCAGTTTTTTGGGTGATAAGCTTGTGAGCTAGTCTTCAAAGAAGCAAATGAGTACTTCTATTTCCTCTACAGAGGCTGAATACATAGCCATGTCATCTTGTTGTGCTCAAATCCTATGGATGAGATCTCAATTATCTGACTATGGCTTTGAATTCAACAAAATCCCTATGTATTGTGATAATAAAAGTGCTATTGCTCTCTCATGCAACAACGTACAACACTCAAGAGCAAAGCTCATCGACATTCGACATCATTTCATCAGGGAGCAAGTTGAAAACGGTGTGGTGGAACTATACTTTGTGAGAACTGAATACCAGTTAGCAGACATCTTCACCAAAGCTCTTCCTAGAGAACGTTTTGAGTTTTTCCTTCCACGACTTGGTCTTAAAAGTCTACAACCGAAAACACTCAAACGTCTTCAAGAGGAAAACGATGAGTAAAGGTCTTTTTTCATCTATCTCTTGTAAATAGTTATTCGAAAAACAAAATACAAAATTTCAAAACCTTCAAAAAGCAAATAGAAAAATATAAAACTTTTAAAAATCCATAAAAAAATTTAAAAATCTTGAAAAATTCCAAAAAATATTGTCCTTTTTGTCATGTTTTTCATGGTTCGATAACATCTACTGTCTTTGTGCTGTCATTCAAAGAATGACACGGGTCTTTAGATGAAGTTCGAATGATCAAAAAAAAATCAAAAAATCAAAAAATATTTTTGGGAGAAAGTGAAACAATGGTTTATTGTCATTACAGGCAATAACCCGCTTTTCAACGAAAGAACAGAGCCATCTAATGAAAACTAATTGCTTTGAAAAATAACTCGGTCTCTAATTTTGAAAATCATCTGGACTTAACGTTTGTCAAAATTATCTATCTCTCAATCAACAACTTATGTCATTGATTGAGGGGGAGAATGATTTCAATTAAATCAAAAGGTTATTTGTCATACATTTGTTTTCAAAATATATTCATGCATGTTTAATCAATGGAGTTTAAAGTCTCATAAACCGATCCTTATCAGTTAAAATGTTTTTATAATCAAGTCACTATTCTCCTCAAAAGCTTTCAAAATCAATTTAAATCTACAGAGATCACAAATCTCAAATGATTAGAAAATTGTGATCGGGGGAGAATTTGTTATTTAAATTGGATTTTAACTGATGATTCGATAAATGGTTTCACAAGTGTTTTGCAAGATTTCCTCCCCACATGTGCCAAACGATTTCAAATTTTCCATGCACATGTTGAGGGGGAGCAACATTTTAAACCATAAAGATTTGAAACGTGATTGATTTGTCTCTAAGTGCAGGTTCCTTCTAATATGTGCAAAACTCTTTGAAACATTGAGGCACATATTAAGGCAGAGCAAAATTGTGAAAACCTCATCCTTCCCCAAATATGCTTTATATACTTGATTTAATCAGGGAAGTGATGTTGATATCTTTTAGAAAATGGTAATCAAAGAAGTTAATTCTTCCTCTTGCCTCCGTGTGCTAAAACGATTTCTAATACATGATGCACATGTTGAGGGGGAGCTCTTTTTCTAAAAATATCAAAAACAATTCAGGTACAAAATGCTTTGATAATATATCACAAGTATCTGGATTGATTTTCAAACGGTTTTCAATTGGTTCCAACGGCAGATGAACAATACCAAATAGACTGACCAAATTTACTTTATGTACGGTGGTATAAGGATGGTTAGGTTAGGTATTCGTTCCCATGATCCGACAGAACCGGAGGGATCTACCCAGGGACAATCCACTAGTTAGTATAGAAGTCCTTAGGTATGATGAAAAAAGGAGAAAAGTGAGATATGGGAAGAGTGTGGACTGAGATAGAGCTAGAACTAGAATAAACCCAACAAGGTTCTAGTTATGAAGTATCAGTAAGCACTGAAGAGGTTGAAGAATGAAAAAGAATTGAATGTGAAAAAGGGTGAAAAGAAATAGCCCTCCATTTATTCAACCTTAGGGCAGAAACCAGGTTCAATTCATATGCTACTGGTGGTTACCAAGGTAACATCGGTATTGAAGACAAGACGTCATGGACCCAGTGACGCACTGCACTAAACTTCCCAAGCTACTCAAGTTCCTCTTAAAAGGGCTTGTTTCATTCTCACGAGGAACCGACATTATCTATCGACTGTCTCTTAGAGAGTGTTGATATTGAAGAAGGAGACCCTCTCCCTAGTCTCCGAAATAGGATCCAAATATGCACAATTGAGTCTAGAGCCATGAGATCATCAATAAATCTCATTAGGACACTTTCAATGAAGACTCTCTGTTTCACACAATGTGGAAAGAGAGATTATATCGTATGAGTCCTACGCATTATCCTTGTGGTATTGCCAGAACATCTGAGTGATATGCATACATATTCACAATGAAGATGGAAAGCCTTCTAGAGCCAACATCAAACAAGCTCCTGGTGGGTGGCATGTGAGATCTATCCAATAGATCAACCATGTGACAACTGAACAGAAACAATGGGGCGATTCAATCTTTTGAATCAATCCTGGTTCAGGTTATGGATTGACGGATACCTTTGAAAAACCGGTCTTTGTGCTTAAAAACTCTTTTCTTTAGCACATCGACTGTGTACAAATATTTCAAAATAAAAGGTGTTTATGATTGATTATTGATTTTCATTAAAACCTTCGTTGTATTGCAAAAACAATTTCTATTGAGCGATACACGATTGTTTTTCAAATCTCTTTTTATCAATCAGTGAATCTCAATTCGCTGGTTCACTCACTTCGTGTTGGCTTCTTTGAGACGTTCCGGTTTGAGAACAGGTAGAGCAGCTGCGAAACCTTGTCAAGGAAATTCTTCGGAATTTTATCTGATCACAGGCAGTACTTGTACTGATCAACGGGGAACCGTGGGCCGTGTACCTCAATTCAACGAAAGTGATCAAAGACACTTTAGTGCACTTTATTGCTAACTGTTGTATGCAGGTACGCCCGACATTGGCAGCTGATCAGAATGAAGCGGTCAATCCATAGCCGCATGCTCACACATCACATTCATTTCAAAAGAAATCATGATTAGTGCATCAATGACTCTGATATTCTTACTCCATGATTCTGCTACGCTGCTGCCTATATCATGAATCAACGAAAGCTTCCGCTACTCTGATGAGAAGAAATCGTGATCCAAAATGTGAGCATGTCGGTCCAAAAGTCACAACATCACATAATACCAACACCACAATGGATGAGTCAGAGATTTATGATTGCTGATGATCTCAAAGTTGGCTCAAAACTCAGTATCAGGTGGATCAGTTAAAGACCTCCACTTGGATTAACCAAACATGCAATAATGAAGAATCGATGACTACAAGCTTCAGAGCAAAGTCCTACATCAAGAATGCAAGAACAATTTATAATGTAATATCTGTTTGTATTCAATGTTATTTTTAATGTGTGTTTGAGGTGACCTCCCTTAGGGGGAGATTGTTAGGATTTAGTTAATCCAGTTATTAAAGAGTCGGTCACCTCAAATATATGTAATCATTAAAAAGCTCGTAGTCGTAGATTATTACATGTTAAGTAGTATTATGTTAAGTAACACCGTGGAGGACGGACGGGTCTTTACCCACTGTATTCCTGATCCACAGCCCGTAGGTGGCGATTTATGTAAGTACTATAAATACTCTCTACCTTCAAAGGTAGAGAGTTGGAGCTCATAATAATATGTTCATTTTCTCTCACTAAGTTCCCAAACCTCTAACTCTTTCTCTCTCTAAAACTCTTGTATACGCCCACTTGTGGTTATGATCTAGTGTGTTTGTGAAATCCAATATGTTACACAGTAAATGCCCTCGTTGGTGTAAAATGCAGTTTTTTCCTCATCAGATATTTTCATGAGAATCTGATGGTATCCTTTATATGCATCTAGGAAGCATTTGTATTTAAAATTGGCTAGAGATTCCACTTTCTAATCTATGGGAGACAAAGGGTAGTTGTCTTTTGGGCATGCCTTGTTCAGGCTAGTGAAGTTGACAGACATACGCCATGTACCATTGGTTTTTGTGATCATGACTAGGTTTGCTGATGCGGTTAATTGTAAAGACAAGAAGTTTTACAATCCTCCTAGGTAGTGTACCTAACCGTTGTAGTGTAGTATAGGTAAGACACGGTGGATTGATATTTCTCTACGGGAATAGTGTTGTGAAGGCTCGAAGTGTATGAAGAGTTAAGTCTAAAGGTTGAGGGATGATTATTTTTGTATTTTTATATTTTTTAGAAAGCAAAATAAAAATCTCGGGGTTTGAAGAGTTTTGTTTTATAACTACTAATTAACTAATTAAACTAAATATGCGGAAAAGTAAATTGATGAACTCGTATGATAAATAAATGTGTTTACTTAGAATCTTACTACTCCCTAGTTATATCCTATTGATTAGTCGAATTGTCACATCCTTGTTTTAATTAGCGCGTTGTATTCTTTAATGTTAATCGTAGGGAGGTGCAAAATGCCCTAACTCTATGAATGTATAGGACTCGTTAAGAATCTTAATGTCAACGACCACAATTCTACCAACGATTGAGAATATATATGACTCGTTAAGACTCTTAATGTCAGCGACCGTAATTCACCCAATAAATACAACAAACAAACCAACTATTGCACTATAGTGGAGAGTTTAGTCAGACAATCAAGCTAGTGATGTGCCTAATCTAATATCTAGCCACTTTTTCAACTCCTAACGCGATAACAACTAATTAAACAAGAGACGATAATTAATAATCAATAACTAGGTTTTATTCAATACTAAGCAAACACTAATATATCTAGCCTAACATACTAAAGATAAGAGAAGATAAACAATTAATCACACAACACATAGATATATTGTAATGATTAAAGGATGAATAACTTATCTTCAAATAAAACATGGAGTTTAAGGGGCTTAAAACCCTTACAAAAGCTGTGAAAATCGTGCACCAAAAGGTCTCTCCAAAGTCTTACCAATACGTGTCACCCATAATGAAAATCTTACGAAAAATATACATAGTATTACAACTGTGACGACGTCACTTTACAAGTGTGACGCCGTCAACTCCCCGTCATTAGAGTTTCATAAACTGCACCGATTTAGTTGTGACGACGTCACGTTAAGGGTTGTGACGCCGTCGCTCTTCACTTTTCTGGTCTTGACGCCGTCAATTCTAGACCGACACCATCCTCTGAAGCGTCACTTGTAAAATTTAAAACTGGATCATCTTCGTGATTCTTCAAGTGACGGCGTCATGTTGTATCTATGACGCCGCCCCATCTCCTTTTCATGGACGTTTTCTTGACTTGGTCGTTTTCTTGTCAAAATGAGCCAAAAACACTTCAATTTCTAACATTTGCTTCCCAAGTACCTAAAACTGAAATAGAAATGATTCATGGCAATAAATGATCAAATATGTACGAGTTTAGAGGTTAAATGACCCGTAAAAAATGCATGTTTTTACACCTCATCAAATATCCCTACACTTGGGATTTGTTTGTCCTCAAGCAAATGTGCTTTTATCCTAATCAATTTACAAGTTAGGGAGAATTTAGCATTGGCCTAAATATAATTTACAAAACAACTCATTCCTCAATAGCCAAAATAAGCACGTAAATTATATACTAGCAACTCATATAAAGTGTTTGGATTCTCTCATCTCTCGGGTGTATAGGTTGTATAACATGTAAGGAAATGAGAAACTTAAAACACGCTCTATGTTTATAGCACATAGCTTACCATAGGCTTGATAAAGGATCAAACCTCCACCGCTTTGACGTTGATAAACTATCAAAGAGGAATTTAAAAGGGTTGTCACGTTAGGTGTAAGGGTAAGGAAAACACGGTTTTGTGGATATGGGGAAATTTACTAGTGGCAAGATAATTATCTAAGTTAGTTACATGTAGAAAGTAGCGTTGCTAAGGTCGGATGGTAGTCCGTATGGGCCGTATGTTTTTCTCTTTCTCTTTTGTTGTTGTTTTTTTTTTTTTTTGATTTTTTTCATACACTTTTGCCTTATCATTCGCAAAATAATACCTCAAAGGATTTATAATTGCATCCCTACACTTGAACTTTTAAATAAATAAAAACTAACTAATGACCCGAATTAAGAAGATCATTAAACATGGAGTACTTAAACATTAACGTACTTGGGGGTACTAATTTTGACTTTCTTTTCCATTACTCCAAAACAATAGTACTAAACCCATGAGTCCTATGAGTCCTAAAACTGTATTTACAAGACATAAATCGACTTAGCAACCATGTAATCAACTAGATAATTAAATAAGGGTTTAACATAAATGTTGTAACAATAATGCACTAAAAATGAGCGCATACAAGGAAGGCTAAGGCGATTTGGGTGTAACATTTGGGGGTGAATTGTAAACAATGCTCTTCATTAATATTTCGGAATTCACCGACATATCACGAGAACCACGAAAAGGATAAGCTCAGAGGGGTTAACTAGGTGTATCTTGTACTAAAAATGAATACATAACACGGGTGTGAGGTAATTACTTGACAAATGTAGCCAACATAATTATAATAAACATGTTTAAAACAAGGATTATCCTAATGCCTCTTATTATTTAGTCACTCATAATCACACGAATGCGATCTCACTAGGGATCTCGGGATGCATCACTAAACCAAGTTCTAGAATCTATATATTAACGGTACACTCATAAGCATTAAAGGTGAATGCTTTATCATAAATATCTAAAGGCGAACATCATATTTTTGGGGTGAAATTTGAGTAGAAGGGTTTTTATGCTAGCTATATAACTCCTATCCATGAGATGCTTTATTAAAACTAAAGTTTTACTCGTAAATGTTATAAAAGAATTTAAATTTGGTGCTAAAATTACCTTTACAAGTATTTCTGTCGATTTATTAAACAATTACTAGAAAACAAAACAAATAGCAAATGTGTGACTAGTTTCTAAGGTGTCCCGTTTTACCCTTCCTACACTTAAATTGAACATTGTACCCAATGTTCTTAAAAGTACCAAAATATGATAAAGGAAAGAATAAAAGAGGTACAAGAAACTAGTACTCCCCTGATTAGCTCGGTATGAATAGAACGAAATTACGGTCAAATCCTCCTCCAAGAAGATAAATCCAGTAAGTGCATATCACTTGACAATCTCATCTTCTTGTCGAATATAACATATAATTTACTAATGAAATAAACATGAAACCTCGCATAAAATCGGCGGTAAACACTATATAATAACTAAAGTAGAAAGCGAATAAGATATAATGATTGCAAAATAAATATTTACAGAAATCTGGAAATTTAAAAATTATGAAAATTATCACAAATTAAGTTTCAACAGATAAACAAAAATCTGAAATTTTTTTATTTCTACAGCGCCTGACGTCGTCAGGTATGACCTGACAGATTGTTTCATTTTGTTTCCTAGAAAATTTCTGGAAATATCTAACTTTTCAAACCTAGAATTTTTGGCAAAATATTCATTGTGACTCGATACAAGCATTTGACTCAAACAAATACAAAAATAAGATATAATATATGCTAATCATTAATTGTAAATTTTCATATTTGAATTTCATTCTTTTAAACAAATATGAACTTCCCTACACTTATCTTTTTGTAAAATACTTTTATATGCAGTTAAGACGAGGTTAAAAATAAAATAAAGCATTTTCACAAATTATTCGAAACATGAAAATTAAACAATTATGATGAGGCATATATGACACAACAAACAAAATAAAAACATCAAACAATTAAAAGCATGAGTTGCCTCTCAAGAAGCGCTTGTTTTTGTTCGAATCACGAGCCTGACTCTACCCTTATTTAACGGATAAAAGAGAGTTTTTCCATACACTTAAGATTAAGTGTAGGTGATAGTAGTGATACATACTGTTTTGTTGGAACAAGGCATATGATGAGAGATTGGTGGTTGAATAAAATACTTAAAGAGGTGTGCTTCTTTCATCTTAACCTTACCTAATTCATTTGGGCCAATGGGTAAACCAAATTTTTTCTTAAAAAGGGATCATCTTCTATCAACTTCGAGAGACTCCTAGTTAGGAATTCATCGTGACCTAATAAACCTGGTTTAAACCCATAATTTTTTTTGATCAATCATAAATGGGTGATGTAAGTGTGTAAGGTTATGTTTCATCCTTATATTGGCTTCCTCTCCTCAAGGCTTAGAGTTTACTACCTTCATCGTAAAACTACCCGGACTATATGGTTTGATGGGTTCATTGGGGCCTTTTTCAATTCCTAAATTCACATATAAGGATAGAAAATTAGGCAACGGCTTTGGTTTAGGCTCTGGTTCATCAACACTAGGAACTTCCATACAACTAAGAGAAAGGTCATGACAACAAGTATCTAAACCTATTTCATCAAGTTTTGTTTGGTCCAAAGGTTCTACTTCCATTAGGGTTCCTATAGTCTCTTCTATTTCTTCCGGGTAAGTAAGGGGCAGCGTGTTTTCCTCAAATGATGGTAGGAGTTGTGGGGTTGGAGTTTTCACCTCATTCTCTATCTTATCAAGATCACTTATATGTTCATCATCTATTTTGGTGGATCTAACCCAAGCACACACCTAAGTATCTCAAATCATTCTCTAGCCATTTCAAATTCTTGGTCTGATTCATAAGAATCGTTCTCAATAACTTGATCACTATGTTTCAATTGCCTAAAGGATTCCTCATGCGTGTCATATGTTTTGGTGAAATTTATCCCACACATGAAACTAGGTAGCTCAACTCTAACCATCTCACAATCTTGGTCTGATTCAAAGTCCATGTTCTTAAAAACTAGGTCTTTTTGTTCATGGTACCTATAGTCGGATAAATCCTCCTCATTTGCTTCCTCAAGTTGTGAAGTGTACAATCCTATCATTTCATTCACCTTATGGTTCACGGTTAGGAAGCTTTTCTCAATTTTTTTCCAAATGGTCTCACTAAAAGCAGTTGATCCTAACAATGATTGTTTAATAGAAGTCACACATGCATAGAATTCATCAAACCCATCTAACTTTACCCCCATCTCTTTTTGGATATCTCTAAGATCACTCAAAAATTCATTGGAACAACAAGAGGTAAATCCATTTGTGTAGTAAATTTGTTCCTTTATTATCAATGATTCAAATGCAACTTCATCCGCTATAGTGACAAATGAGAGGGGTTTTACGAACAAAGGTAACAACAAACAAGATAGACTAAAAAATAATAATAATAAAAACCCCTCACTTGATAGGAATCTAGTGAGTAGACATAAATGAGATAGAAATTGAAACCTAAACTATTCCCTGGCAGCAACGCCAAAAACTTGATGCGGATAATTGTAAGTATAAGAAGTTTTACAATCCTCCTAAGTAGTGTACCTAACTGTTGTAGTGTAGTATAGGTAAGACACGGTGGATTGATAGTTCTCTACGGGAATAGTGTTGTGAAGGCTCGAAGTGTATGAAGAGTTAAGTCTAAAGGTTGAGGGATGATTATTTTTGTATTTTTATATTTTTTAGAAAAGCAAAATAAAAATCTCGGGGTTTGAAGAGTTTTGTTTTATAACTACTAATTAACTAATTAAACTAAATATGCGGAAAAGTAAATTGATGAACTCGTATGATAAATAAATGTGTTTACTTAGAATCTTACTACTCCCTAGTTATATCCTATTGATTAGTCGAATTGTCACATCCTTGTTTTAATTAGCGCGTTGTATTCTTTAATGTTAATCGTAGGGAGGTGCAAAATGCCCTAACTCTATGAATGTATAGGACTCGTTAAGAATCTTAATGTCAACGACCACAATTCTACCAACGATTGAGAATATATATGACTCGTTAAGACTCTTAATGTCAGCGACCGTAATTCACCCAATAAATACAACAAACAAACCAACTATTGCACTATAGTGGAGAGTTTAGTCAGACAATCAAGCTAGTGATGTGCCTAATCTAATATCTAGCCACTTTTTCAACTCCTAACGCGATAACAACTAATTAAACAAGAGACGATAATTAATAATCAATAACTAGGTTTTATTCAATACTAAGCAAACACTAATATATCTAGCCTAACATACTAAAGATAAGAGAAGATAAACAATTAATCACACAACACATAGATATATTGTAATGATTAAAGGATGAATAACTTATCTTCAAATAAAACATGGAGTTTAAGGGGCTTAAAACCCTTACAAAAGCTGTGAAAATCGTGCACCAAAAGGTCTCTCCAAAGTCTTACCAATACGTGTCACCCATAATGAAAATCTTACGAAAAATATACATAGTATTACAACTGTGACGACGTCACTTTACAAGTGTGACGCCGTCAACTCCCCGTCATTAGAGTTTCATAAACTGCACCGATTTAGTTGTGACGACGTCACGTTAAGGGTTGTGACGCCGTCGCTCTTCACTTTTCTGGTCTTGACGCCGTCAATTCTAGACCGACACCATCCTCTGAAGCGTCACTTGTAAAATTTAAAACTGGATCATCTTCGTGATTCTTCAAGTGACGGCGTCATGTTGTATCTATGACGCCGCCCCATCTCCTTTTCATGGACGTTTTCTTGACTTGGTCGTTTTCTTGTCAAAATGAGCCAAAAACACTTCAATTTCTAACATTTGCTTCCCAAGTACCTAAAACTGAAATAGAAATGATTCATGGCAATAAATGATCAAATATGTACGAGTTTAGAGGTTAAATGACCCGTAAAAAATGCATGTTTTTACACCTCATCAAATATCCCTACACTTGGGATTTGTTTGTCCTCAAGCAAATGTGCTTTTATCCTAATCAATTTACAAGTTAGGGAGAATTTAGCATTGGCCTAAATATAATTTACAAAACAACTCATTCCTCAATAGCCAAAATAAGCACGTAAATTATATACTAGCAACTCATATAAAGTGTTTGGATTCTCTCATCTCTCGGGTGTATAGGTTGTATAACATGTAAGGAAATGAGAAACTTAAAACACGCTCTATGTTTATAGCACATAGCTTACCATAGGCTTGATAAAGGATCAAACCTCCACCGCTTTGACGTTGATAAACTATCAAAGAGGAATTTAAAAGGGTTGTCACGTTAGGTGTAAGGGTAAGGAAAACACGGTTTTGTGGATATGGGGAAATTTACTAGTGGCAAGATAATTATCTAAGTTAGTTACATGTAGAAAGTAGCGTTGCTAAGGTCGGATGGTAGTCCGTATGGGCCGTATGTTTTTCTCTTTCTCTTTTGTTGTTGTTTTTTTTTTTTTTTGATTTTTTTCATACACTTTTGCCTTATCATTCGCAAAATAATACCTCAAAGGATTTATAATTGCATCCCTACACTTGAACTTTTAAATAAATAAAAACTAACTAATGACCCGAATTAAGAAGATCATTAAACATGGAGTACTTAAACATTAACGTACTTGGGGGTACTAATTTTGACTTTCTTTTCCATTACTCCAAAACAATAGTACTAAACCCATGAGTCCTATGAGTCCTAAAACTGTATTTACAAGACATAAATCGACTTAGCAACCATGTAATCAACTAGATAATTAAATAAGGGTTTAACATAAATGTTGTAACAATAATGCACTAAAAATGAGCGCATACAAGGAAGGCTAAGGCGATTTGGGTGTAACATTTGGGGGTGAATTGTAAACAATGCTCTTCATTAATATTTCGGAATTCACCGACATATCACGAGAACCACGAAAAGGATAAGCTCAGAGGGGTTAACTAGGTGTATCTTGTACTAAAAATGAATACATAACACGGGTGTGAGGTAATTACTTGACAAATGTAGCCAACATAATTATAATAAACATGTTTAAAACAAGGATTATCCTAATGCCTCTTATTATTTAGTCACTCATAATCACACGAATGCGATCTCACTAGGGATCTCGGGATGCATCACTAAACCAAGTTCTAGAATCTATATATTAACGGTACACTCATAAGCATTAAAGGTGAATGCTTTATCATAAATATCTAAAGGCGAACATCATATTTTTGGGGTGAAATTTGAGTAGAAGGGTTTTTATGCTAGCTATATAACTCCTATCCATGAGATGCTTTATTAAAACTAAAGTTTTACTCGTAAATGTTATAAAAGAATTTAAATTTGGTGCTAAAATTACCTTTACAAGTATTTCTGTCGATTTATTAAACAATTACTAGAAAACAAAACAAATAGCAAATGTGTGACTAGTTTCTAAGGTGTCCCGTTTTACCCTTCCTACACTTAAATTGAACATTGTACCCAATGTTCTTAAAAGTACCAAAATATGATAAAGGAAAGAATAAAAGAGGTACAAGAAACTAGTACTCCCCTGATTAGCTCGGTATGAATAGAACGAAATTACGGTCAAATCCTCCTCCAAGAAGATAAATCCAGTAAGTGCATATCACTTGACAATCTCATCTTCTTGTCGAATATAACATATAATTTACTAATGAAATAAACATGAAACCTCGCATAAAATCGGCGGTAAACACTATATAATAACTAAAGTAGAAAGCGAATAAGATATAATGATTGCAAAATAAATATTTACAGAAATCTGGAAATTTAAAAATTATGAAAATTATCACAAATTAAGTTTCAACAGATAAACAAAAATCTGAAATTTTTTTATTTCTACAGCGCCTGACGTCGTCAGGTATGACCTGACAGATTGTTTCATTTTGTTTCCTAGAAAATTTCTGGAAATATCTAACTTTTCAAACCTAGAATTTTTGGCAAAATATTCATTGTGACTCGATACAAGCATTTGACTCAAACAAATACAAAAATAAGATATAATATATGCTAATCATTAATTGTAAATTTTCATATTTGAATTTCATTCTTTTAAACAAATATGAACTTCCCTACACTTATCTTTTTGTAAAATACTTTTATATGCAGTTAAGACGAGGTTAAAAATAAAATAAAGCATTTTCACAAATTATTCGAAACATGAAAATTAAACAATTATGATGAGGCATATATGACACAACAAACAAAATAAAAACATCAAACAATTAAAAAGCATGAGTTGCCTCTCAAGAAGCGCTTGTTTTTGTTCGAATCACGAGCCTGACTCTACCCTTATTTAACGGATAAAAGAGAGTTTTTCCATACACTTAAGATTAAGTGTAGGTGATAGTAGTGATACATACTGTTTTGTTGGAACAAGGCATATGATGAGAGATTGGTGGTTGAATAAAATACTTAAAGAGGTGTGCTTCTTTCATCTTAACCTTACCTAATTCATTTGGGCCAATGGGTAAACCAAATTTTTTCTTAAAAAGGGATCATCTTCTATCAACTTCGAGAGACTCCTAGTTAGGAATTCATCGTGACCTAATAAACCTGGTTTAAACCCATAATTTTTTTTGATCAATCATAAATGGGTGATGTAAGTGTGTAAGGTTATGTTTCATCCTTATATTGGCTTCCTCTCCTCAAGGCTTAGAGTTTACTACCTTCATCGTAAAACTACCCGGACTATATGGTTTGATGGGTTCATTGGGGCCTTTTTCAATTCCTAAATTCACATATAAGGATAGAAAATTAGGCAACGGCTTTGGTTTAGGCTCTGGTTCATCAACACTAGGAACTTCCATACAACTAAGAGAAAGGTCATGACAACAAGTATCTAAACCTATTTCATCAAGTTTTGTTTGGTCCAAAGGTTCTACTTCCATTAGGGTTCCTATAGTCTCTTCTATTTCTTCCGGGTAAGTAAGGGGCAGCGTGTTTTCCTCAAATGATGGTAGGAGTTGTGGGGTTGGAGTTTTCACCTCATTCTCTATCTTATCAAGATCACTTATATGTTCATCATCTATTTTGGTGGATCTAACCCAAGCACACACCTAAGTATCTCAAATCATTCTCTAGCCATTTCAAATTCTTGGTCTGATTCATAAGAATCGTTCTCAATAACTTGATCACTATGTTTCAATTGCCTAAAGGATTCCTCATGCGTGTCATATGTTTTGGTGAAATTTATCCCACACATGAAACTAGGTAGCTCAACTCTAACCATCTCACAATCTTGGTCTGATTCAAAGTCCATGTTCTTAAAAACTAGGTCTTTTTGTTCATGGTACCTATAGTCGGATAAATCCTCCTCATTTGCTTCCTCAAGTTGTGAAGTGTACAATCCTATCATTTCATTCACCTTATGGTTCACGGTTAGGAAGCTTTTCTCAATTTTTTTCCAAATGGTCTCACTAAAAGCAGTTGATCCTAACAATGATTGTTTAATAGAAGTCACACATGCATAGAATTCATCAAACCCATCTAACTTTACCCCCATCTCTTTTTGGATATCTCTAAGATCACTCAAAAATTCATTGGAACAACAAGAGGTAAATCCATTTGTGTAGTAAATTTGTTCCTTTATTATCAATGATTCAAATGCAACTTCATCCGCTATAGTGACAAATGAGAGGGGTTTTACGAACAAAGGTAACAACAAACAAGATAGACTAAAAAATAATAATAATAAAAACCCCTCACTTGATAGGAATCTAGTGAGTAGACATAAATGAGATAGAAATTGAAACCTAAACTATTCCCTGGCAGCAACGCCAAAAACTTGATGCGGATAATTGTAAGTATAAGAAGTTTTACAATCCTCCTAAATAGTGTACCTAACTGTTGTAGTGTAGTATAGGTAAGACACGGGGGATTGATCGTTCTCTAGTGGAATAGTGTTGTGAAGGCTCGAAGTGTATGATTAGTTAATTCTAAAGGATGAGGGATGATTATTTTTGTATTTTTATATTTTTTAAAAAGCAAAGTAAAAATCTATGGGTTTGAAGAGTTTGTTTTATAACTACTAATTAACTAATTAAACTAAATATGCGGAAAAGTAAATTGATGAACTCGTATAATAAATAAATGTGTTTACTTAGAATCTTACTACTCCCTAGTTATATCCTATTGATTAGTCGAATTGTCACATCCTTGTTTTAATTAGCGCGTTGTATTCTTTAATGTTAATCGTAGGGAGGTGCCAAATGCCCTAACTCTATGAATGTATAGGACTCGTTAAGAATCTTAATGTCAATGACCACAATTCTACCAACGATTGAGAATATATATGACTCGTTAAGACTCTTAATGTCAGCGACCGTAATTCACCCAATAAATACAACAAACAAACCAACTATTGCACTATAGTGGAGAGTTTAGTCAGACAATCAAGCTAGTGATGTGCCTAATCTAATATCTAGCCACTTTTTCAACTCCTAACGCGATAACAACTAATTAAACAAGAGACGATAATTAATAATCAATAACTAGGTTTTATTCAATACTAAGCAAACACTAATATATCTAGCCTAACATACTAAAGATAAGAGAAGATAAACAATTAAACACACAACACATAGATATATTGTAATGATTAAAGGATGAATAACTTATCTTCAAATAAAGCATGGAGTTTAAGGGACTTAAAACCCTTACAAAATCTGTGAAAATCGTGCACCAAAAGGTCTCTCCAAATTATTACCAATACATGTCATCCATAATGAAAATCCTATGAAAAATTTATACAGAATTTAAACTGTGACGACGTCACTTTACAAGTGTGACCGTGTCAGCTCGCCATCATTAGGGTTTCATAAGCTGCACCAACTTAGTTGTGACGGCGTCACCTTAAGGGTTGTGACACCGTCGCTCTTCACTTTTCTGGTCTTGACGCCGTCAGTTCTAGACTGTCACCATCCTCTGAAGCGTCACTTGTAAAATTTATTACTGGATCATCTTCGTGATTCTTCAAGTGACGGCGTCACGTTGTATTTGTAACGCCACCCACCTCCTTTTCAGGGACGTTTTCTTGACTTGGTCATTTTCTTCGTTTTCTTGTCCAAATGAGCCAAAAACAGTTTAATTTCCAACATTTGCTTCCCAAGTACCTAAAACTCAAATAGAAACGATTAAGGATAATAAATGATCAAATATGTACTAGTTTAGAGGTTAAATGACCCCTAAAAAATGCATGTTTTTACAGCTCATCATTTGCCACCAAGGTTTGGTATTTCATAGGTCTTAGTATGCTTGCCTGGATGAGGTCGTTGACCTGAGAGTCCATAGAATTGGACCGTTCTAGAGAAAGACTACATTTTCTCTGTTTGATGGAAACTGCAAATTGGTTCAGGCCTAGGCTATGTTATGCGAACTCTCTAGGGACACCGATCATGTCTAACAGTTTCGAGGAAAATACATCTAGAATGCTTGCTATAGTTTTACAAGTTGGTTTATCACTTGTGGTGGGAGATGAGCTCCGATTGTGATGGGTTGACCTGGGAATTCAGGATTGATGACGACCCTTTCTTCTCTGGGATAGGCTCCCATATTTCAATGATGTTGCTTTCTTCCACTGTAGCAGCCAAACCTGCATCTTTGCCAGGATAGTCACTCCTGGCCGTATCTAGTCCTATTTTTTTTGGAAATTTGACGAGTGACCTGATGGTTGAGACCTCCATGCTAAGCTTCTGAAATATTATTCTTCCAATTATTACACTATATTTTGACGTTGATATGACAATACAGAACTCCAACATGATTTTCCTTGATAGTGGGTTTGTCCCGACTATACATTCCAAACTTATGACACCTTCAACGTAGGATCTGTCGCTTGAGAAACTGATAAGCGATGTTGTTGGTAGCCTGAGACCACGCTCGATATGTTTTGGAAGTTTATTGAAGCAATACTTGTACATTATGTCGACTAAGGTTACCCGATTCACAAATATTCTGCTGACTTTGTATGAGGCTATCATTGTTGTGATGATGACTGGGTTTGATGATGACATGAAGGGGTCCCATGGAATGCTTCGCGATGGGCTCCACCAATCTTCCATTACTTCACTACTTCTTTTGCTGCCTGATTGCCAATACTGGATCATATAGATGTGTCATGTTGGCTCGCCAAGAGCGTTGTTGACCGCACGGGTCAGTGGTAGGATATGGCAGGTGATATCCTGAGAGTGTGGACCAAGTTTCTAAAAAAGGATGTTATTTGGGTTGTATTCAGGGTTAAATTAGCGTTAGAGTTGGTGCTAGGTGCTGGTGTGCTTGGGATATCAGGTATACGGTTATGCAGAGGAACATAAGTCGAGGATTATGTGTTTACCTGAGAACCAATAATCTAGTTTTTTTTAACTATGACCGCACCCTGAGTACGTATGTGTAGGACCTTATATCTATCAACTCTATCACACTAACACTAATATGAAGCAAGGAAATGGTGACTTGAATGATATATGGGGCGTATGTATTTAGAGAGAAAGATGAAACATGAAGAGGTTTATTCCATATGAAAAACACACACTACACACTCAAGCACACACACCAAATGACTAGGTGCGTGCCTTTTATACTTAGAACATAAAAGCCTTATGGGCTTTGGATGGGCTTTGTTTGGTTTGTGGATTGGGCTTACATTAATACATGACTAAACATAACATAACTCATAACCGGTTAGCTTGGCCCAATCCACGAGCCCAATGACTATTCTAATACAATATCAAACACATGATACAAAGTTCCTAAACGTGAATGACTATCACTTTCTAACACATTATATTAAGGCTAACAATCTCCCCCTAGGGGTGGCCATTCAAAAGATGCTCCACTGGATAAGATCTTTAAACTTCTTGAGCTTGAACTTTGTGTGTTGATATTGAATAGTCACTACAAAAAAATTTCCATCTAGTGACATACAAAAAGTGTCACAAATTGTCTAATAAGTGTCACTATAGGCCTGTTAGACATTCAGTGGCAGAAAAAAAATGTGTCACTAACGACGCTGCCACTAAAGAGATTTAGTGGCATTTTTTTATTGTGTTGTTGCATACTTTAAGGATATAGTGTCACTTAATATTCTGTCACGGTAAACTAAATACGATCTTATGGCATATAAGTTGTGCCATTAAATTAAATACGTATCATGTTTGAATACTCTAATTGTCCTAATGGCATATATGTTGCTTATGATAGTCTTTTGTGTCTCCATAACACATTTCTATATCAAAAGGATTTGATCAGAAATCTAATTCTCATTCAAACATAATATACAATTATCATTCAAACATAAAACATGATACAAACAACTTAATAATATACATAGAAATGAAATTTATTTTTACTAATCAAAGGAGCACTCAAATATACAAGAAATTTAAATATAAGAGAATAACACAAGTTTAAATCTCCAAATTAAAGAACTAAATACACATTAATATACAAGAAATTTATATACAATATTGCCTAATACTATCAAAAGAAATACAACTTCATTTTTGTAATGAACCTCCGGATGTCTTTCAAAAGCATAAATCTGTAGACAAAAGAAATACAACTTCATTTTTGTAATGAACCTCCGGATGTCTTACACATATTAAACTAAGATTAGAGAATTTAATAAATTTTCAACGCATTGAAATTTTTTAGCAAAGGCACCTGGTGTGATGTTTCAACTTTTGACACAACAACTTTGTTCCTTGCTGCTCCATGATTGAAAACTATGATAAGAAAATGTTGCAAAAAAAGTATTATAAAAGAAAGAGGAAACATTTTAACGAGCAAAAAAATTCATAACTAAGCACGTAACACACATTAACTTACAAGATCTCCTTATTTTTTGTTGGACACTTTACGGGATCTGGATCATAAGAATTATGAATTACCCTGTAATACAATGAATAATTGTAATAATTAGAAGCATATCACAAAATAAACAAGGGGGTTGAGATTATAATAATTGTAGTTTGGGACCTGTTGACGTATGTGTCCGGACGACACGTGTCGGACCGAAGAATCTCCGTCACACCGGAGGTCATTGCCGGAAGGACTGGACTATGCCACCTAACCCGGATATTACGGGATTTTGTCTCCATGTGACCTGACACCTAGTGTATAGACTTGACAGGTATTGAGGTGGCCCACTTGACACCTACCTCTTTCTCTCTCTATATATACTATCTCTATTTCATTTATATCATCTCATATGACACACACACATACATATATGCTAAATCCTCTGTATATAAGGTTCTGACTTGACCGTCGGAGGGTGGTTCCCCGGGGCTTCGGCCTCGGGACCCCTTCTAACGGGTTCTTTCATGTATGACAGCACGCTTTCAAGATCGGGACAAGAATGGATGGCACGCGAGAGCCATCAGTACTGAACCGGCGGAAAAATGCTTCAACATTTGGCGCCATCCGTGGGACCCGTCATTCACTCTAATGGAGCTAAGAATGAAAAGTCTCGTTTCAAACTTACTGCTTCGGAGGTGGTTTGTCCACCGTCCGGAGGTGGTCCGTCCTCCATCTTCCCTTCGGGATGACTCCAACCGGAGGTGGTTCCTCCATCATATAAGGACCGGTACGGATGACATGTACGGGGTCGTTCGGTGTTATCTCCTTCGGTATTTTGCCCTCCATCTACCCTTCGAGATGAGGCGATCTAACCATTGGACCAAGAGTTCAATACTTTATTTGATTTCCCCGGACCTCCATCCTCCGCCCGGTATGTCCTTTCGGAAGAGGATCGTCTACCCTCCTTCCAGAAGATGGATTACAACGAAGGCGGTTCGTCTGCTATCCTTCCGGCAGTGGTTCATCTACCGTTATTTCGAAGGTGGTCCTTCCATCATATGAGGAAGATGTTAGCATAGACATGTATGGGTTGTTTTATCATTGTTGTTCGTTTCGGTACCGTTGTGCCATCGTTTAAAAAGGGACGTTGGTATGGACGTTCGGTATAAAACGTCCGGTATGAACATCGGATGGAGACGACAGTACGGACTGACTAAGCGCCATCCGGTACGGATCCTTCGGACGAGTTGTCTGAAAATACTGCCACTTTGAGATGTTGTGTTATTCAGAGGTACTGCCTCGTTCGGTTATCCATGTGACAGGTTTCATCCGCGGGATCCCAGAACAAAACGAGGGATGTCCGGTATGATTTCCGGTATGTGTTCGTTAGTTTGCCGCTACATTTCACATCTACTACCCTGTAAGTGCTCGAATTTCACCTTCATGCTCTCTCATTCGGTATGTTTATCATAACTCCATGGAACCCAAGCTCGTATGTGTGAAGCCTAGATATATAATAGAGCGTATTTCTAAGTTATGAGTTGCATGAAGCACCTGCTTGAAACACGCATGGAGCTTACTTTATTTTTAAAACCTAAGCTAGGAAGACTCTTGTCAGGTGAGAATGCATGTGTAATAAAAAATATATAAAAGAATATAAAGTGATGAAAGGGGTTGCGTTTCATGTAAGCTTTTTAAAGAAGTGCCTACTACCTAGTCAATAGGGCACTAGACCACTCACTAAAAAGTATTAAAAAAAAAATAGGCCTAGCATCTATCCAAACTTTCATCCTTGATTCAATAGTTTAACAAATATATAAAATCTTCATGTATCTAAAGAAATCATGTGATGTGATAGTGATGGCACAACAACAGTATATGTACATAGAGTTGAATAAAATAGACATCAATATGCATAAAAATTTGTACGACAACCAATTTTTATTATTGTTTTGTGTTTCAACTTGAATAATGTTAGTGGCGGCATGGGCATGACTTTTGTAATTCGTAAGCCAAAAATTGATGGACGTATTCAAAAGTTGAATTCGCTTGCACGTATACATTAAAGGTAAACGAAAAGTTTTTAAAAATTAATAATAATCCATATAGAGGAGATAGGAGTATACACCTTTTGTCAAAGTTTAAGACTTTTTTGAATAGAGCAAAGTTTATGACTTTACAAATTTTTCACGCAAAAGGTTATATCTTGTCAGATTTATATCTTGTCAAAATACTTGGTCCAAAAAAGGTGTCTATATCTATAACCTAGGATCTACAATATTTTGCAAAAGGAAAAGAAATGCAAGACATAAGCAGGTAGATGATTTATCTTTTTATCTCTAGAAATTCTTGTTAGCTTAAAGCATCTATACGATTTACAAACTATGATGCCAAGTGAACGTGTTATCGCTATTTCGAAAATTGCATGATCTATTTATGATTTACGAATGTATATGCGTTAAGAGATTGGAGTGACAAGTAGCAAATCTACAAATAAACACCCGTTCACTCTAAAAAAGAAATATATTCAGAAATCCAAGTGAGGATACATTTTTTGAAGAATTCTATATATCAAAGAGTAATAGTCATAAAATGAAAGGAAAAGCATATTACATTAAGCCAGTGATAATTTTTACTTATTGATAAAATATAAAAAGAAAGTTTTACATCACATTGGGAATGCACTTGACTCAATGGCGCCATCTCCAGAAGGTCATACGGATGGATTTTTAGAATTTATTAACGATCATGGCCTATGAAAGATCGGTTGTTAGTTCATTTCATGTAGAAGAATGACTTCCATCCATTGACCAATTTTTTCAACTTGCATATTTCACGTGCTAAAAATAGTAGAAGCCTTATTCGAAAAATAGCACAACACGACATAAAGGCGTACATGCATCTATATGGTTATGTTACTCGAGAGTAAATCCTTACATTACATATTACACTACAATAACAATGGCTTGGCGTTTTAAACTCTTTCAAAGAAAAACACAAACACTGAAACATAGTTTGGAAGAGTCCACGTTTAAAAGCATAAGGTACATGTCCTTATGCAAAAATGTTAATGTTTTACTTGAGTTTAACGGTACTAATGGGTTTTAGCACCGCTGAATTGGGGGGAATACAGTGGTATGACACCTCCCGTTGGCTGCGTTATGGTTCCGTTGCGACCCATTTTTGTATTAATACAGGTGAAATATTGTATTTTTCATATTTAACAAGAGAAAGCAAGAGTTTTCATGTTTTATTTGGCAGAGTTAGCAAGCATGAGATAATGACTTTGTGGGAATCAAAGAATGATCGACGAGGGCAATAAACATCACATGTTTGATATCTAACACTCATGGCTAACATGGTTATTAATCGTTTATTATGTTATCTAATACATTGTTTTATTTTAGCTCAACGACACTAATGACCATGGGGGTATGGTACCTCCACCGGTTATGTTGACGTTCGGTTGTGACCGGTTATTGTATTAATACATCTGAAACACTGTGAATTCCCACGTTCGTAATGAGTACAATCCTGAACATAACATTGGTGTGATACCCCTGGTTGGTTGGCCACCGCCGCGGATGCCCGAGTGTAACATCTTTCGGATGCCCGAGTGCAACATCTTTCGGATGCCCGAATGTAAAATCATTTCGGATGCCCGAGTACAAAATGATCTCGGAAGCCCAAGCACAAAATGATCTCGGGAAGGCCCAGGTGCTATTCACCGAACGGCAATATGCCCGAATGCAACATCTTTCGGATGCCCGAGTGCAACACCTCTTCGGATGCCTGAATGTAAAACCATTTCGGATGCCCGAGTACAAAATGATCTCGGAAGCCCTTGTACAAAATGATCTTGGGAACTCCGTAGATAAACTAAAAGCGGCCGGTGTGTCGATGTCTACTCCGGAAGACCTTGGTGTAAGCGTCTCAAACATATAAAATTGTACCTCCAGAGCAATGTAAGTAGCAACGGTAATGAAAAAACAAGTGTTTGGTATACGTTTATGATCAAAACTTAAATCAAACATATAAGCTTATACCACCGGAGCTATATGAGTAACAATTTTAATAAAACACAAGTATCTGGTATCGGTTTGTGATTAATAAATAAATGATATATAACGGAACATCACAAAATAATGATTATGGTAGAAAAGCTATGTTTAATTTGTGTAGGAAACAAAGGGATGATGGAAAAGACATGTCTCGCTTTCGGATCTAACGATGTTTAAGTATAGCATCATTGACCATAGGTCAACAATTCTATACTGGGGGGCCATGACGGCGTATGTGGTCTAATAGACCTAACTCACCTTCTGAAACACCGGCTTAGGGGCCACCTGGTAAACCACTCTAAGATGGTCACTGGACGAAAGGCATGTCCGAATGATAAAGACCGAAAGGTCATAAGGTATTCTTTAAGTATTACATCATCAATACTTTACTAATGATGCAATACTGGGGGGACATGTTGATATATGTGTTCGAAGGACACACGTTGGAGGGAAGGCGATATATTTGTGTTGAAAGGCACAAGCCGAAAGGCCAAACAGGTTTTATTTAAGTATTACATCATTAGCCTTTTACTCATAATGCAATACTGGGGGGACATGTTGACGTATGTGTCTGAAGGACACGTGCCGAGAGGCAGATACAACACTCGTCCGAACGACGTGTGCCGAGAGACATAGAGATATTCTTGAAGTATTGCATCATCGGTCTTCAACTGATAATACAATACTGGGGGGACATGTTGACGTATGTGTCCGGACGACACATGCCGGACCGAAGAATCTCCGTCACACCGGAGGTCATTGCCGGAAGGACTGGACTATGCCACCTAACCCGGATATTACGGGATTGTGTCTCCATGTGACCTGACACCTAGTGTATAGACTTGACAGGTATTGAGGTGGCCCACTTGACACCTACCTCTTTCTCTCTCTATATATACTATCTCTATTTCATTTATATCATCTCATATGACACACACACATACATATATGCTAAATCCTCTGTATATAAGGTTCTGACTTGACGGTCGGAGGGTGGTTCCCCGGGGCTTCGGCCTCGGGACCCCTTCTAACGGGTTCTTTCATGTATGACAGCACACTTTCAAGATCGGGACAAGAATGGATGGCACGCGAGAGCCATCAGTACTGAACCGGCGAAACATGACCTTGATGTTGATAGTGGCTAAAGAATGGTGGCGATGAGTCATATAACTATACGGCTTAGCGGCTATGACATGAGAGATGGGATGTAGGGTTTTAAATTACATATTCACATATGAAAACTTGTAGGCTTAAAAAGCCCGTTCATCATATTTTATTTTTTAAAAAAGGCCCGCCAACAATAATGAAATTATATCATAGTGGCATAATTAGGAAAAGCATACATATCGAAAAGATATTTGGTGGCATAAAATAAATAAGTGACACTAATTCTAGTAAGCTAATATGAGAGACCGAGTTTGTGCCACTATTGACAATGTACATTATTGGCATAAACCGCAAAGTGCCGCTAAATATTTGATAACTTTAGTGACACATAATGATTTGGAATTAGAAACATACTACAGTGGCATATATATTTTTTGCCACTAAAATTGTGTGTCACTAGATGGTATATTTTTTGTAGTGAGTCTTGATTCTTTGTTCCTTCATGCTTTGTGATCAGATAATGACGTTTTTCCTGCCTTTCGTCAGCTTCTTTGGAATAGGTGTCTCCACGTCTTTCTCCACCATGCTCACACTTCTATTTGACTTTGATTTTCCAATGATGTGAACTTTGTAGATTCTTTGACATTGACGAAGAATCATCTTTAACTTTATGTTGTCTTTGATATTGATGAGTACTTTCACGTGTTGTTGGTATGAGCATGGGAAGATGGTGTGGTCTCTCCTCCAAGGAACAGTCATCAGTACCTGCATGAATATGTTAGTGAAAAATACCAATCGATCATTGTGGGCCTTTCTTAAAGAATTGACCACTACGATTGTTATACTGATGAATGTCTTGATTCCATTCACCTTGGTCGGGCGAATCAGCCGTCCTAATCCCATAAGGGACAGTTGGCATTACATTGAATAAATTCAAGTAACGACCCTCATCTTCAGGATTCGATTCGTGAAAGGAATCTCCTTAGCGGGATTTCCAGCACTTACAAGTTCGAATGTCGAGGGTGTTAACAGCATATTGTGAAAACACGTCTCTAATTCTTACAAAGGCTGTTCCTAAAATTGGAGGCCCTCAAGAAGGCTAACACAACATACCGAAGTATATCTACAATTTAGGTGAGTCGCTGAAGTACACCGAAGCATCACTCCAAGACTGTAGACCGTTTGAGACACACTAAGCGTAACCCATAAAGAATTACCGAAGTGACCTGCTGTCAAGGCTGCTTGATGTTGACCCTGGCAGGAATTTCCATTCAATCACTGAGGATCATAATTGTGAATCCCCTCATAAATGTTCTGGCAGATTGCTAAGATCTGCGTAGGACTCTAAAATATATCACTTGTGTCCTTATTGATGAACAACAAGCGATGAAATGTTTTAGTGGTCCTAAGAGATTTTTTAATGAATCTCGTGGCTCTAGACCCAATTAGTGCATTTTGGTTTTCCTAAGCGGAGACTAGGGAGAGGGTCTCCTTCTTCAATACCAACAATCTCTAAGAGAGAGTCAATAGATTATGTAGGGTTCCCAGTGAGAATGAAACAAATCCTCTTAAGAGGAATTGAGTGGCTAGAGGGTTAGGTGCAGTGCGTCACTGGGTCCATGACGTCTTTGTCTTCAATACCGGTGTCATCTTGTGACAACCAGTAGCAGATGAATTAAACCCGGTTTCTGCCCTATGGAGGGCAATTTCTTTTCATCCTTTCTTTTACTTTTCTTTTTAATTCTTCAACCCCTTCTTTCTCCTTTCTCACATTACTCCTTTTTTCAATCATACCTAAGGACTTCTAATACTAACTATGGGTATTATCCTTGGGTAGATCCCTCTGGCTCTGGCGGATCATAGGACGGATTTCCTATCTAAGTCACCTTATAACTCCATGACTGTCCTATTGTTGCCATAAAACCTTTTTCTTGAAAATCTCTCAAAGTGTTTATGATTATCAAAACATTTTGGTAACACTTTGAGAGTTTTGATTTTCAGAAACACTCCCCCTTCACATGTGCTTATATTGTTTTGTCTAAAATCTGCACAGTGAGAGTAGAGTTCGCACTTTTTGAATTGATCGGCTCATGATATACAATTCCCCACGAGACACGGTTATGTTGCTTAGTTAAAGAGTTCCATTGTCAGTTTTTAGGTGACAACTAGCTCTAATAACTAACTTGAAGTTGTAAACTCTTCTCGAAAAGAAGGTTAGACCCATGAAAGTGCATGTCTATCACAAGTTTCTCGAGATGGTACATATACAGACTTTGATTTCCCGTCAATTCATTGGTTTTGTCTGAGTCGACCTCTTTTGAGATTCAAACAACGATCATTAAAAATTTTGATCACATTTTAATCACGTCTTCTCCCCCTCAAAAATAGCACATTTCGTGATATTTTTTATATCAACGGATTAAACCACATTTTTAGAATCTTTTGGGGAGACAAACGGATTTGATTTTAGCATGAAATTGGAACATTTTAGTTTTATACTCCCCCTTTAATAAAGCATAATCAATTTAAAGGGTTTTGGAGGGAGTTATCTTGAGCACAAAATATTTTGAAAGATTTTAAAAAATCTTTTTGAACAATCTTGAAAAGGTGCTCAAGATGATGATGATTTCTCACCAGTTTTAAATTTAGTGCACTGAAGCGTACACTATATTTTCTTTTGAAAATGAGTTTTGATTTGAAATAATCAAAAGTCATCATTTTGAGTCCGGATTTCGTACTGAAGTATACGAAAGCCATAGTGAAAGAAATATTTGAGAAACGACATGTTTTAGAAAACATTTAAATAACTCTCGCTCAAGCATCTGTACATGTCTGTATCATTGTTGAATGACATTTTTAGAAACGTACAGAATATCGATTATACGAGAGACATGTCGTGAGAAGAATATTTTTGGATTTTTGATTTTATATTGTTTTTGTATTTTTTGAAAGTTTTATATTTTTATATTTTGCTTTTGTTGGTTTTTCAAATTTTGTATTTGGTTTTTCAAAAATATTTACAGCGAAGCTTTTTGAAAAATCATTTCAAGAAGATTCGAGAAGACGTTCTAACCCCTCAGGGGTTAGGCTTCGCATTCCAATTCGTCGAACTAAATTTTCAAACCGTTCTTTTGGAAGGGCTTTAGTAAATACATCGGCGAGTTGGTAATCTATCTTCACGAAAAATAATTCAACAGTACCATCTTCTACGTGCTCTTTGATGAAGTGGTAGCGGACACGAATGTGCTTAGTCTTTGAGTAATGAACAGGATTGCACGATATGGCTACGGCACTCGAACATTTCGAGTCACAAGTATTTTATCAAAAGTAAAGCCATAATCTGTGAGTTGTGTCCTCATCCATAGAACTTGAGCACAACACGCAGATAGAGACACATACTCAGCTTCAGCGGTTGAAAGTGCAGTACAATCTTGTTTCTTTGAAGACCAGCTCACTAACTTTTCACCCAAAAATTGTGCTCCTCCTGATGTACTTTTTGCTGTAACTTGATCACCTGCGTGGTCCGCATCTAAGAAGGCAATTAGATCAAATCCGGATTCCTTCGGATACCAAATTCCCATGTGGTTGGATGTCTTCAGGTACCGAAAGATCCGTTTAACCTCTTTGAGGTGAAGTTCAGGCTTTTCCTGAAACCGTGCTAATAAGCAAACAACAAAATGAATGTCGGGTCGACTAGCAGTGAGGTACATGAGAGAACCAATCATGCTCTAATATTTCTTCGGATCGATAGGTTTCCCAAATAAATCGGCTCCAATTTTTGGTGAAGTTACTATTGGTGTGCCAACCGAATCACAATTATCCATACCATGTTTTTTCAAAATCTCAATTGTATATTTAGATTAATTAATGAAAATTCCACGAGGGGATTGATGTATTTGTAAACCAAGAAAAAATTTTAGTTCCCCCATCATAGACATTTCAAATTTGCTTTTCCTGAGATTTTCAAAATGTTTTGAAAGATTCGGATTAGTGGACCCAAAAATGATGTCGTGCACGTAAATCCGAACAGTCAAAATGTCATTGTTGTATTTTCGAGTAAACAAGGTAGGATCAACCGTTCCTTTGGTGAAATTGTTTTTGATCAGGAAAGAAGTCAGTTTGTCATACCACGCTCTCGGAGCTTGTTTCAAATCATAGATTGCCTTTTTGAGTTTGTAAACGTATTCTGGCTGACTCACGTACACTTCTTCTTTCAGAGTTCCATTCAAGAAAGCAGTCTTAATGTCCATCTGATAAACCGTGATGTTTTTGTGAGCTGCATTGGCTAAGAAAATCTTGACTGCTTCAAGTCTGGCTACCGGCGCGAATGACTCTTCAAAGTCTATTCCTTCTTCCTGTCTGTATCCTTTGGCCACTAGACGAGCTTTATTGCGAATTACAGTCATTTCTTCATCCCTTTTGTTCTTCCATAAACATTTAAGATCAATGACACGAATATCAATTGGTCTTGGAACTAGATCCCATGAGTCATGTAGACGGTATTGGAGAAGTTCCTCCTGCATCGCTTCTATCCATGCGGGTTCTGCCAATGCCTCACGAATATTCTTCGGCTCTATATTGCTAATTGAGCAAAGGTAAATGCACAAGTCGCAGTCTGTGGCAAGTTGGCGTCTCGTCTGAATTGGCCTTGAAGGTTCACCAATAACTTGTTCAATTGGATGGTCTTTTGTCCACTTCAGAGTAGAAGGATACCGTAGATTAAACGTATGCGAGTTAGACGGTTCTTGTAAGATTGAAGATGATTCAGCAGATTCCGTAGCAAACGGATTTTCGAATACGTCTTCATCTAACGTTGCATCGTTTTAGTTTTGAGTAGGTTCTTCTTGAAATGATATGTTTTGGTTTTGCTCCTCAACTGTTGGTAGAATAGTTTCAAGAATTGGAGTTGCTGGGGTAGATGTAGATGATGTAGATGGAGTAGGTGCATTGGTTTCGACCGTGGTAGATGCATCTTCTGTTGGTGGTGGTGGATGATTTTGAGTGGGTGCAGCGGAATGATGGTTTGATGCATTTGTCGAAGTTCCACCATAGTATTCATCGAACATTAACTCGAAGAAATTCTCCCATTCTTGTCCTGAAGGTGTGTCAAACGAAGTTGATGGAGCTCCTTGAGGTACGAGTCCTGAACTGATGTGTCCAGAAGTCTGCTGGTTATGTTCGGGTCCTAATCTGTTTTGATTAGAAGCCATCGGATTAAGCGCGGGTTCTAGAGCGATTCTCTCAGAAGCCATTTGTGAAAGTTCTTCAAAATTCACATTCATCGTCTCCATGATCCTCCTAGTTCTTCTGTTATACACCCTGAATGCCCTCGAGTTATCCGAGTGTCCAATGAAGATTCCAATATCACCTTTAGCTTTTAGTTTTCCTAAATCTTCTCTGTCATTCGCCGGATAGCATAGAGCGCCAAACACGTGAAAGTAAGAGATATCAGGTTTTCTGTTGTTCACTAGCTCATATGGGGTTTTATTGAATCTTGGATGGATTAGGGATCGGTTCTGAGTGAAACAAGCAGTGGCAATAGCATCTGCCCATAAAAATAATGGTGCACTAGAATAGATTAGCATTGTGCGAGCAGCTTCCACAAGAGTTCTATTTCTTCTTTCAACTGCCCCATTTTGCTGTGGAGTTCTAACAACTGATGTCTGGTGAGTGATTCCAACATCTTCAAAATAAGTTCTTAACTCCTAATTTGTAAATTCTGTGCCGTTGTCTGTTCTTACAATCCTTACTGGGGCTTGAAGAAGTACTTGAATACGCTTCAGAAAGGTGATGATGCCTGGTGCTTCGTCTTTTGACCTCAGAAACTTAACCCATGTATATCTTGAATAATCATCGACGATAACAAGAATATAATTTTTCCCATTAATGCTTTCAACTCTCATTGGGCCACATAAGTCCATGTGCAACATATGCAACTTTGCTTCCGAACTAGGTACGGGTTTGGGTTTATATGATGCTCTTTTGCTTTTTCCTTGTTCGCATGATGGACATAGGTGATCCTTGGTGTATTTGAACTTTGGAAGTCCGTTGACGATGTTGTCTTTGGCAAGTTTGTTGATTGTGTCAAAATTGAGATGGGATAGCCTTCTATGCCACAACCAGTGTTAGGATCTTAATATTATTGTGTTTGATGATTCGGGTGGTCTTGGATGATGGAAATACAAGTTAGCCATTTAGAGAGAGAAAGTAAAGAGATGGGTGTTCTTGGTAGAGACTTGTAGCACAAATGTGAAAAGATTAGATTGAAAGAAGCACCACCCCTTCCATGGATGGAAGGGGTATTTATAGTTACAATGAATACGTCCTCCTATCGGACTGTGGATCAGGCATACAGTGGGTAAAGACCCGTCCTTCCTCCACGGTGTTACACTAAACTAATCTACGCTACTAATTAACTAATTAACTACTAAACAACGTAAATAACTACAAGTCTACGAGCTAACATATGCTAGACCATATTTGGGGTGACCGACACTTTAACATGGAATTTCCAATTCCTAACAATCTCCCCCTAAGGGAGGTCACCCCATGAAATACATTTTGCATCCTAGCATTCTTTTTTTGTCTTTAGTTCTCGAGCTCGTAGACTTCAATTCTTCAAGTTCCGCAATCTTTGTGCATTAGTAGCGATTCTTCAAAGTCCGCAAAGTTTTGTACTTTTAGTGGAGGCCTTTGAACTGATCCATATCTCTGATGATCTTCGAGCTTTCTTTGAGATCATCAGCCACAGCAAATCTCTCTGGATCATCCATAGTTGTGTTGCCTTCATGTGATGTTGTGACTTTTGGACCGACATGCTCACACTTTCTAGATCATGACATCTTTCCATCAGAGTAGCGGAAGCTGTACTGGTTCATGATATTTACAGCAGCATAGCAGAAGCATAGTATAAAAATATCAGAGCCAGGTTATGTAGATATGCACCAGTCATGATTTCTTCAATTAAGTGTGGATGCTGTGATCATGCGGCTTAGGATTGACTCCTCAATTCTGATCAGCTGCAACCGTCCAAATGTACCTGCAAACAACAGTTAGCAATAAAACACATGAAAGTGTCTTTAATCACTTTCGTTGAATTGAGGTACACGGCCCACGGTTCCCCGTTTATTAGTACACGTACTGCCTGTGATCAGGTATAATTCCGAAGAATCTCCTTGACAGGGTTTCGCAGCTGTTCTCAAACCGGAACGTCTCAAAGAAGACAACACGGAGTGAGTGAACCAGCAAATTGAGATTCACTGATTGATGAAAAATGATTTGAAAAAACAACCGCGTATTGCTTAGAAGAAAGAGTTTTGCAATACGACGAAGGTTTTATGAGAAAGATCAATTTTCAATCAGAAATACTTTTTGTATTTGAGAAGAGTACACATTCGATGTGCTAGAGAAAAGAAGAGATTCGCACATCGAACGGTTTTTCCAAAAGTATTTTTTCAATCAGAGATACTTTTTGAATTTGAAAATGAATACACATTCGATGTGCTAGATAACAGAAGAGATTCGCACATCGAACGGTTTTTCCAAAAGTATTTTTTCAATCAGAGATACTTTTTGTGTTTGAAAACATAAATACACATTCGATGTGCTAGAGAAAAGAAGATTTGCACATCGAATGGTTTTTCCAAAAGTATTCGTCAATTCCAGTCCTGGACCAAGGTTGATTCAAGATTGAATCTCCTCATCGTTTCTATCCAGTTGTCACAAGTTTGATCTTACGAGAAGATCTCACATGTCACCCACCAAGAGCTTGTTTGATGTTGGCTCTAGAAGGATTTCCATCTTCATTGTGAATATTTTTACATATCACTCGGATGTTCTGGCAATACCACAAGGATAATGCGTAGGACTCTTAATATATTCTTACTTTCCACATTGTGTGAAACATCAAGTCTTCAAGAATAGTGTCCTAATGAGATATTGTGGATGATCTCTTGGCTCTAGACTCAAATGTGCACATTTGGTTCCTATGCCGGAGACTAGGGAGAGGGTCTCCTTCTTCAATATCAACAATCTCTAAGAGAAAGTCGATAGATTATGTCGGTTCCCCGTGAGAATGAAAGAAGCCCTTTTAAGAGGAGCTTGAGTAGTTTGGGAAGTTTAGTGCAGTGCGTCACTGGGTCCATGACGTCTTGTCTTCAATACCAGTGTTACCTTAGACACCAGTAGCATATGTATTGAACCCGGTTCATGCCCTAAGGTTGAATTACCGGAGGGCTATTTCTTTTCACCCTTTTCATATTCATTTCTTTTTCATTCTTCAACCCCTTCAGTGCTTACCGAGACTTCATAACTAGAACCTTTTTGGGTTTATTCCAGTACTAGCTCTGTCTCAGTCCGCACTCTTCCCATTTCTCATTTTTCTCCTTTTTTCATCATACCTAATGACTCTACACTATCTAGTGGATTGTCCCTGGGTAGATCCCTCCGGCTCTGGCGGGATCGTGGGAACGAATACCTAACCTAACCATCCTTATAACTCCATGCATAAAATAAAATGGTCGGTCTTTTGGTACAGTTCATTCTTCCTTGAAACCAATTGAAAAATCATTTGAAAATCAATCAAGGTACTTGTGATATAATATCAAAGCATTTTGTACCTTAATTGTTTTGATCATTTAGAAATGCTCCCCCTCAACATGTGCATAAGATTATGAAATTGTTTAGCACATGGAGGCAAGAGTTCTTTAGAAATAATTTCTTTGATCACAATTTCCTTAGAAAAAGCCTTTTGAAGCGCATAGAGGAAAGAGTTCTTTTGAAGCGCATTTATGATCACACAAGCCATTAAGAAACCATTCGCTCCCCCTCAATATGTGCATCAATATATGAAAGAGTTTAGCACATATTAGAGAGAGCCAGCACATCGAATCAAATGATCACCTTTTATCAAATTTCATTATAAAATCACAAATTCTCCCCCAATCAAAAATATCAAACCCTTTGAGATTTTGGATCCCAAGTGATTTAATAAGGCTTAGAAAACATGGGAGAAAATGTGCCTGATTTAAAAACTCATCTAGTTTTTGGATAAATGCTGCCCCTCAACATGTGCATTATGTATATTGAAATCGTTTGGCACATGGAGGCAGGAGTGCCTTTAAAGGACTAAAACCAATTCCATTTAAACAGATAAGAGATTTAAATCACGATCTCTACCCCGATCAGAAATTTCAAACCATTTGAGAGTTGTGATCCCAACAGATTTAAATCATTTAGAAAATTTTGGGGAAAGACGTGGCAAGATTTGATTTTGAAAAATGACAGATAAGGACCATTTTAAGACATTAAAGATTGTTAGTGTCAGGTATGATAGTTTTTAAGAGATCTTTGAGTAAAATAAAACAATTTCACAATCAAACAAGAACAGAAAAAATTTCATTTTGTAAGATCTTTGAGTTTTAAAGAAAATCATACCATGACATAACATTAAATCTTTAGATCACCACTTATTATTGTACAAACGGACTTGATAGATGAAATATCGTTTGAAAATATTTAATTTGAAATCACTTAAGATTTGATAGAATAAAGTCCGGTTGATTTCAAAACTTTGAATCCGATTTATTTTCAAAACAATATTTTTCCATTTTCAAGACAATATTTTTCAAAGTTTTAGAAAAATGGTATCATCACTATTATCCCTGCACAAAGATACGTTAGGTGGTTAAGCTACTTTTGTTGTTGTTGCTGAGGGTTGGAAGAAAACCGTCTGCTGAAGCAGTGAGACTTCTTACGTTGCATTTTCTCATGCCAACAGTTGTCAAATTAAGCTCCGTTTCTTCATTTGATGATGAAGAAAACCATCTGCTGATGCAGTGAGACCTCTTACGTTGCATTTTATCATGCCAACTCTCCATAGAAGTCAAATTAAGCTCAGTTTCTTCATTTGTCAACCCAAGATATAGTTACCCTTTCCTTTCGGCATCCAATCATCTTCATTTGTAGGATCCGGATCGGGAACATTCTTATATACCAATATACATGCATACGTTAGTGAACACACATACAGATATATGATGGTCGACATCACCCAAACAGCAATCGACTAATAAAAGTCAATGCAACATATCAATCAGATCATACAAATGCATGGGAATTATGTGTTTATCAAACTCTAATCATCTAATCCTAGCAATCATATCCTAAATTCCTAGTCCTTCGACATAGGCAAATATCATTTTTAATTAAGCACGTAGGATAATTAAGAAAGCCCGTTAGATGATATAGATTTGAAAACATTCTCCCCCTCAATCAATGACTTATTTTTCTGAAAAGTTTAGAAGCGCTGAAGTCATTGATTGAGTTTTCAATTTTTACGAAAACTCTGAATCTGATTGATTTTCAAGCAACTCATTTTCCACCAAATTTGTTAAAACAAATATTTTTTTCAGAAGAATTTTAGAAGGAAAAATATTTGAGTTAGGAACAGCAGTCCTTCGACATACTTTCCTCAATTTGTTTTTAGGATAAGTGCACGAAATATTTAAAAATTGGTTTAGTGCATCACTTTCCTTCCTTGAAGAGCGGGTTGCTATCGGAAATAATAGCAAGCCATGGTTTAAGCACGGGTTGCAGTCTGAAGTAACTGCAAGCCATTTGATTTGTGACATGTTTTGAAAAGAAATATTTACACCTTCTGCTCGAACTTCATCTATGGTCCCGTGCCATTGCTGAATGACATTTCTAAGACCGCAGATGTTATCGATGCCAGAAGACATGTCTTGAAAAAACATATTTTTGGTATTTTTCAAATTTTCTGATTTTTATGGATTTTTGATGGTTTTATATTTTTCTATTTTGATTTTCTGAAAAATATATACAAAGATAGAATAGATGATATAGTTTAAGAAAGATGATGATACGAGTACCGAGATAAGGATATCGAACAGCCCCGTTGTGGAAGATAGAAGTCATCATCTCTTAAACATTCACCACCAAAGCTTCCGAGGCTCCAGAATAGAAGATAGAACATGAGCCTTTGAGAAAGAGAGACTTTGGCAGCTTCCCCCCAAACCGAAAATCCATTAGATGAGCAGATTCTAAGCTCTATTTCAAGCTTGCCTTAGCCAGGTGCACGAAGAAGCACACCATTATCATAAATCCCGCTGCTCCATTTAAGAACGATAATCGAGGTTCTCCGTTTGGGGTTATATCATCCAATAGAAGAACAGCAACATTTCATCCCACACTTAAATAATCTTCTCATATTTCTTTTCAACCGACTTCTGAAGCGATCCATTCCAAAAGGTGTCAAGAGAACAATTCCCCCAAGTAGTTGAATTGATGCAGTCAGTCTCTTTGTATAATGCTCAAGAACTCTCCCGAATACACATCATGAGGGTAATGAAGAACACCTCCCCAATGTTCACATCTTTCGTCCCTGATGATTGTGTATGAAGCTCAAGATCCCGAAGTACACCAATATCCAAGAACCCTCCCGAATACACATCATGCCCGGAGAGAAAACACCTCCCCAATGTTTGTGGTAAACAATGGCTTTCTTCCCTGATGATCGTGTATGAAGCTCAAGGACCCGAAGTACACACATTCCCCAAAGAGAGAACAACTGATAACATTGAAGAAATAGGCCGAATCACTAATTATCTCTGCGGATGACAATCTATGCGGATGTCAACTCTGGAATAAGTGATTATATCTCTGAATCACTAATTAAGCCCTCAAGTGAGACAGCTGAGCGCCCCCAATGTACACAATTCTCTCTCCCCTGATGATTGCGATAACATCGAGATCATCACACACTTGTGTACCTCTTATATCTTCAGAAAATTTCTCTAACATCACTTCCCCCACATAGTTGGAATAATAACACTAAACGCCTTGATGAGTAAACCTTGAGTTTCTCTGTGGTCATGACATTCGTCTTCTCGGGATATCTTCAATCACTTAGAAGAATTAAGTTCATCAAGTTTACTCACCATGAGTCAAACCTTGAGTTTCTCTGCGGTAATAACATTTGTCTTCCCGGGATATCTTCAATTACTTAGAAGTATTAAGTTCATCAAGTTTACTCGCGTTTAGGTGCTTGTCTCCTTCCCCCTTGCTGGTTTTGACACTTCAGAATCAGCAAAACATTATAAGCCCAAATACTTGAAATCTGTTGAGAAGATCGCTTGAAGTCTTTGTGAGAATCAACTTGCTAAATAATGTGAGCAAGTATAATTGGGGATTAAATTTGACTTTTCACTCTCCCCCAACTAGTGCTCTCCCCTAAACCGACAATCGGTTTGATAAATGCCCGGATTAAGAAGAAGATTTTAGATTGTTAAGTGCAACTCATCTTTAGTCTTCTAACATGCAACGGAAAATGTAGAACAGACTGTAGACTCGACCTTCTTCAAGATTGTCCAATTGGGGAATAGATAGTTAACATCTTCATCTTACCAAATGCGTTCCAATTACATTATATGTAGCAAATCTCCTTAACTAAAATCCCTCCCAATCAAACAAGAACAGAAAGATGTTCATCAAAGAAATCAACCCAGCAGTTAGAAGCACTTTGTCATTAATCATATCAGCCCGTGTGAAGATGTCAACCAGCGGCTCATAGAAGAAACACCATGTAAAGATGACCCGATAAGAAGAAGCTCGGTTCTTACATGAGTTTGGAGCCGGTTGACCATTTATTCTCAAAAATCAATCAACCATGCAGTAAATTCACACTTCTTCTCCCCCTCAAGAATTGCATACGGAGTTGCCATTCTTGATTGAATAAGTGAAATCATCCAAATGTAGTCTATTCACACTTCTTCCTCGCAAAATTAGCACATGATGTCGCCATCGTCATTATAGTTGAGCAAGTGGAATAAGAAAACAATCAACGGTAGCCCGGTTCACTTGATGACTGAAGCGCATGGAAAAAGCATAAAGCATGTTGATGAGAATGGTCATTAGTGAGAATATTTCTCTTCTTCCGAAGATAATGCGCACTGAAGCGTACACATTTCTTTTCTTTGAGGAACGAGGCTTGAACTATTGTGTTCAAACGTCATATATGTCTATCTTTTCAATCTCTCTTGGCAAACTTGTAATCAACCCCATTATCATTCAGTAGGCTCTTTGAAGTGACAGCTGATGGAGAAAACCCAATATGATGAATTTGACCCTGAAGTAAACTAACTCGAACTCATGACCTAAACTTGCATATATGTAACAAAGAGCGGTGCCGAGACTTCATCCTCCATTGAATCTCTAAGTACTCTATACTCTTCATCCAACCAACCATAAAGTAATAGACGTACATCACCTCTTGAAAATCCACAATTGAATGTGACACTGAGCACTACAACGTAACTCCTTAAAGTGATAGTTATTTTGTGGTGGTAATAGCCCAATTCCCCCAAGTGGTAAAAGAAAAGGTAAAAGACACCCAACAATAACTAGATTTCCAAGTCTTCATTTTTGATAATAAGCTCGAACAAGGATCTTGAAGAATCTTCATCCAACCATCCCCGATACCTTCAGATACTAAGTACACTCGCCCGTGATATTTCACTTCAACCTCAAATGAATAATAGTGAGTTAACCCCGATGTCACATCTTCTGATTAAGAATTCAAATCTAGCCTCCTTTGACGTTTTAAGTGAACTTTGATAATGGTTTCATCCCGACCATGGTTAAAAGCACATAACCCCGTAAAACCATGCGATAACCAAACTGCCATTACTATTATCCAAACGCACATCCAATTCATGAAGTACACCCTTTTATCCCTTCTTTGAAGCAGAAACCGTAGCACCAGCATTAAGTAAGATCCAAAATTACACTTTCTCTTCTCCAAGATGGTTCCATCATTACGGGATTTAACAACTCTATGGTTTAAACCGATAAATAGTTTCTTTCGCGGGATTTTACAAAACCAAGAATAAACCGTAAGAAAGATCCGGAAATGCACTTTACTTTTACCAGGATGTTTCCATTGTCACGGGATTTTACAAGTCTATGATTTAAACCGAGAAATAGTTTCTTTCGCGGGATTTTACAAAATCAATACTAAACTGCAAACAACGTCAGCTTGAATGTGTTATGACAATTTTGGTTTCGGTGAATATCTGTTTTAGGGGAACATGCAGCGGTTCATCAACAGTTCATCAACCAACATCAACAACATCATCAACCATCCAATCAACACTTTGGTAAACACATCATTCACGCATTGTTAGGACCGAATAAGATAAAGATTTATGTGGTTTTGGAGGTCGGGGTTGGTGGAAGAAGATGAAGATCTTCATCCTTTTTAGTGAGAGAAACTAGAGAGAGGAAGGAGAAAACAAAGATAACTTTATTGAAGAAACACACAATACAAGTAACCAAATGATTCACCTCACCCCTCATGGAGAGTCATGAGGGGTATATATAGGCCCTATCTTTGCCACTTAAACGATACTAGTCCCTAAGGGCAAAGTATACTACGCGTCTAGTCCAATTCACGTAAGTGACGTTATCTTTATAAAAAGCGAGGCTAACACGCATTCTGTCGGCTATTGTAGTGACAACATGGTGAAGTAAACCCGATATGCCAAACTTGATCATGAAGTGAAATTCCCCAGATTTGTTACTTAAACTTGTACTAATCCTTGTGAAGAAGAAACGGTGTACCCAATGTACAAAACCTCTTGACGTATCCTCAACTGCGTGAGACACCGAAGTGATAGCTACGTTGTGGGTTAAGCGAGAAAGAATCGCAAACGTAACTAAATAGCCAAGTCTTTATCACCCTCTATAAATGTCCAAACAAGTCATCTTCGCAGAAGGGTAGAAAGAAAGAAGACGAAATAAGTAAACGCGCCCGGAAAACCTCACTTCAATTCCAGATGAGAAATATCGATCACAAACAACCCCGTAGTCAACCTAGTTCCAATAACAATTCAAGCCGTGACAGAATACCCTTCGTGAAAATGTATAAACCAAGTATCAATCCGCATAGCATCACAAATCTCATCATCACATCTCATATCAACAAAACTCATCGTCAAATCTTTTCAACAAAATTTCATCATCAGGACTCATCTTCCAATCTCATAACCAATCAAACCTCATGATCATCAACTCTTCTTATATCCAAATCTCATATAATCCAAATCATGAGAGGCCCGTACCAACATTATCCGTAGACAAATGAATCATCCGTTGAAAACATCCTTTTAGGCCCACGAATGAGATAATCAACACATGTATATTGAGTCTTTAATGAATTTGATATTGCACCTGAACCTCTTGACCATGAATTGAACATGTTCAAGTATTTCATGAGGTCTCATCACGTCCACCAGGCCCATGTTCGCAGCCCATACGATTTACAGATCCAACATCCTAAAATACCAAAGATTCGGCCCATGTTAATTCCCCTTGTCCACTTAAATCACAACCCTACATAACCGGGTATTTAACACACCACCCAAACACATTATCCCTAATAATTCTCACCTTCCAACCCTAATTTCACTTAAAATAATCCGCCTCCCTCTCTCACATAGCTGCTTCGCAACACAGAAAAAGACAGATTAAAAAAATCCTTTCATCTTCATCTCTACCTTATCAAGAGTAGCAGTTAAAAGGTAAGGTTTGTACATGTATCGAATAAAAGAAAGACATAACATGCTTGTTATGAATCTTCTCTTGTTAATTCGAATAGAAATAGAAGAGTGTCTTCAAACATGTTTTGTTATTTCTTTATTCATTTGAAAAAATGATGGCTTTGATGATGATAAACTTTTGTGAATGAGTTCTTTTGAACAACTAATTGAAGTCACTAGAAGAAATCTGAAAAGCCTCTCTTTTTATTCATTCAATTCGATTCATTTTTTTCCATTAGTTTAATTTGTTTCTGAGATTTGTATGGTTTAATCTGTGATGGTTGTATTGTGATTAAATACAAAGAGATCTATGATGATGAGTTCGAGATAAATGACCCTCGAGGTCTTGAAAAAATCATGTATTCGAACGATATCTGAGATCACAACGGTACCGTGAGCAATAGATCGAAGATGTTGGCAGTTGTAGTCCTTAGGATAGATTAATGGTTTGATTTGTTTCGGATCAGTTGAGAATGGTTTGTTCTCGGTATAAATTTACTTGGACCAATGATTGTTTAGAACTGAGGTCGAGATGAGTCTGTATTTGGTATTAAGTTGTGGTCGTGGTCACTGGTCAAAGTCTTCTTCTTCTTCATTTTTCTGTTACTGTCAAGTCGCTACCATACTGAGTCAAGTCGCTAGTCTAAGTCGCTAGGTTAAGTCGCTAGGTTTAGTTGCTAGGTCAAGTCACTAGGTCAGCTTCATGACAAGTCGCTACATAACAAATCGCAAACTGGTTAAATAACAAGTCGCTACATGATGGACAACTCGCTAGCACAACTCGCTACCCATATACAATGAATCTAGACAACTTGTAAAGACAAGTCACCACTTAAACAAGTCGCTAGATAGATTTTTGATATTTTGCTCCGGCGAGTTTTCCGACCATCTTCATAGCAACCCAGAAAACTGCATAAGAACTGCTTCATATATTGCCCGTTTTGACCCAGTTTGACCACTCAGAAACTGACTATTTGACCACTTTATCACATGTTTGGTACCAACAGTTACAAAAATGATGTTACCCAGAAACAAATATAAAAATGCTTTCATTTTTTTGACCCTGTTTTTTACCAAGAAGATTACCAGTTGACCATAAGGATCTGACCATAATATTTTCACAGCTTTGGTACAAACACAAAGATGATGAGTTACAAGACTACAGTTTGGACAAACATATTGACACAAGACAAATTTTTTAACTTCAATACCATAGGACTGTTTTGACCAAAAGTGATACACAAAACATGTTACAAACTGTTTCTCACAAGAATAGGAACAAAAAAAGATTTTTTTTTACCATAAAAAATAGTACCAAAACAGTTTACACATGTATTAAAAAACCAACATAAATCATCAAACAATGTAACCATGGTACAAAACCACACAAATCAACACAACACAATAACCATGGCTCTGGTACCAATTGTTAGGATCTTAATATTATTGTGTTTGATGATTCGGGTGGTCTTGGATGATGGAAATACAAGTTAGCCATTTAGAGAGAGAAAGTAAAGAGATGGGTGTTCTTGGTAGAGACTTGTAGCACAAATGTGAAAAGATTAAATTAAAAGAACCACCACCCCTTCCATGGATGGAAGGGGTATTTATAGTTACAATGAATACGTCCTCCTATCGGACTGTGGATCAGGCATACAGTGGGTAAAGACCCGTCCTTCCTCCACGGTGTTACACTAAACTAATCTACGCTACTAATTAACTAATTAACTACTAAACAACGTAAATAACTACAAGTCTATGAGCTAACATATGCTAGACCATATTTGGGGTGACCAAAACTTTAACATGGAATTTACAATTCCTAACAACCAGGACTTTGTTCCAGATGCTTTTGTCATAAGACATATTGGTGATAAAGAGGCCATTTGGTTAATATCGATGGCATACAAGTTTGTGTCACGATTTCCAGTTAAGAGATCAATGCCATCCAAGTTTCTAACGAAGCAAGAATTTCTCCTAAATGCAACCTCTAAATCTGCATCACAAAACTGCCCGACTGAAAACAAATTGTGTCCCAACCCTTCAACATAGTAAACCCGAGTGATCAAATAATTTCCAAAAGGTTGATCTCCATAACCCATGATAGCTGCTACATGATCATTTCCAAAGCGTACGGTTCCCATGAATTTGAAGACGAAATTGATCAGCAGCTTCAAATTCCCGGTCATGTGCTTGGAGCAACCCGAGTCGACGATCCAAAGACATATTTCGATAACCTGCCAAATACAGAAGAAGAAGTTTTTGGAAACCGTTTTGATTTTGGTTCCTTTGGGTTAGAGGTAAAATCCTGATTACACTCATAGAATTTTTCTACTGGGTATACTGGTTTAGCACTCATTCTACCATTCTAGAGTGAGAAGATTCTACCCGTTGGTTTCCAAATATCATCCCTAAAGTAAAAAGTATGCTTCCTATCAATAGTGTAAGACCTAAATCTTGCAACTAGACGTCCTATTCGTTTAGCATAAGTTCTTTTTGGAACGTTCTTCTGAACAGGCTTATATTCACATTTTTAGACACATAATCATCTTGAATAGTAATTAAAGATTTCTTGCAAGTAACACAAATAGGTTCAACACATTCATTACACGTAGCAAGTTTCTTAGGTTCATTACATTCAGATGAAATATCTTTCTTATTACAAAGCGGTAAATTCCTAGGGTGTTCTTCTACTTTCTTCTCTTTATTCAAGCTACTACTCTTAGAGGCAGGCGAGACTCTATTGTTCCTTGTATTGCTCCTAGGCTTTAGTCTGCTGCTCCTATAAGTGCTATCTAGTCCTGTGGAAGGTAAGGCACACGCATTAGGATTCACATTGTTATCAAGAGAAGTGGTTTCGGCTTTCCTAGTCTCTTTAGAGTGATTGTTTAAACTTATGTCGTTTGTTCCATATGGATTAGATGTGGAGGCAGACGCATTAGTGGTACGCATCCTAAAAAGGCCAGGAGCTAAAACTGTTGGTTTCTCGATAACCGCTTTATTTGTTTCAACAATCTTTTCTTTTTGCTTTTGCAAGGCATGTAGAGGGACTGGTTTTGACAAATCATTTTGCTCATTGACTGTTAGAGGAGGCTGAGAAATAGACATTTTTGGTTTGGAAACCTGTTAGCCTCGCTTTTTATAAAGATAACGTCACTTGCGTGAATTGGACTAGATGCGTAGTGTACTTTGGCTTTAGGGACTAGTATCGTTTAAGTGGCAAAGATAGGGCCTATATATACCCCTCATGACTCTCCATGAGGGGTGAGGTGAATCATTTGGTCATTTGTATTGTGTGTTTTTCTTAATAAAGTATTGTGTTTTCTTCTCCCTCCTGATGGTTGCGAGCTATCGGAATCATCATAGTGTTGCGTACATACCGTATTACCTCTTTATACGGTATTATTGATGAGGAATTGAAGTAACGTTTCACGGGTGTACTTCTTTATCTTTGAGACGATGGTTGGTTGGATGCATGTCTCAAGATAACTTGTTGGAGCACATTATGAAATTTGACAATCTGGTTATGACTGATGTAAGGAGTTACGTTGTAGTGCTCACAGTGTGTAACCATCACTTTAAGGAGTTACGTTGTAGTGCTTAGTGTTACACGGCGTTGTGGATTGTTCAAGAATTAGAACAAGCAGTAAGTCACAAAGTTGGGATGTCTACTTCCTTTTCAAGTTAGTCGTCGGGTTATCTCCATATGTGGTCATTACAATTAGCCGGTGAATTCAAAGGAGGTTCGTTAATAGGTTGGTTTGAGAGACGTATTGAGAGTATTTTTGCGACATATTCTCACAGAATTTTGATCAAGCTATGATGTTAAGATTGCATCAAGAAGGTAATACGGCATGTACGCAACATTATAATGATTCCGATAGCTCGCAACCATCAGGAGGGAGAAGTTGGTATTTCATTTTCCGTGATTGGATTACGAAGGGATTTGTGCTTAAGACCGAAGAAGGAGAAGTAGTGTGGTGTACATCGGGGCTTTTTACCAACTTGGATGCAATACTAAGTGAGTTATGTTGTTATGATGTTCCCAGAACGACAACCATTGTACGATCAAGAGTTTATTTTCTCCGCTGCGTGTTGGAAGAGTGTTGTTGGTTCAGGAGGGAGCAGAAAAAGAAAAAGGCTCACTAGTTACGAGGGAGTAATAACCTAACTAGACCGTTACAGTTGAATTTCAGAGCTACAAGAAGATCAAATGCCGAGATCGTCGGTAGAAGAGAACTTCAAGTTTGCCTCAGTATCTAGACTACAGAGACTCTGCGCTTCAAGAAAGTCAACATTGTTCATTACTATTGTAATTTACTTTGTTTTGTATTTATAGGTCTCATTGTAACCATTCACGTGTGACGGTATCTTGGAGGGAGATTGTTAGCCTCGCTTTTTATAAAGATAACGTCACTTACGTGAATTGGACTAGACGCGTAGTATACTTTGCCCTTAGGGACTAGTATCGTTTAAGTGGCAAAGATAGGGCCTATATATACCCCTCATGACTCTCCATGAGGGGTGAGGTGAATCATTTGGTTACTTGTATTGTGTGTTTCTTCAATAAAGTTATATTTGTTTTCTCCTCCCTCTCTCTAGTTTCTCTCACTAAAAAGGATGAAGATCTTCATCTTCTTCCACCAACCCCGACCTCCAAAACCACATAAATCTTTATCTTATTCGGCCCTAACAAAACCGGTTTAGAAACATTTGTTTTCTCCTCAGTCAATGGTTTTGCAAACTTAGTATCCACAACCTTTCCTTTTTGACATTCCAGCTGAGCTCTCAAAAGGTCATTTTGCTCTTTCATGTCCTTGTAGGCACGCTCATACGACAGTTTGTCATACTTGCATTCCTCATTTTTCAGATCAAGTTGTTTAAAATATGAGACATTTTCTTTTTCAAGAGCTTTTTCATATTTTGAAACAATTTCGGAGGTCTCAGACTAGAGTCTTTCATGGTCTTCAACAGAATATGTTTTTAAAACAATGGACATAATATCGGTACACAGAACATCTTCGAAGAGAGAATCATTCAAATTTTCCAAAACTTTGATGTGTTCAAAACATTCATTAGCTTTCTTTACCAGGGATTTATGGTCCTTGACAAAGTCACATGTTTCTTCTAAAAATGCTTGTTCAAAATGTATTACCCTCGCACTGATGTTATTTAGCGGAGTGGCAATCTGAGTTTCAAAAACCTTTTTCATTTCATCATCAAAACTAGAAAACCAGTTGTTAGTACTGATGTTTATTTTCGATTTAACAATTTGTTGAAGTTGCCCAATTCTAGTCTTAACATCATCTAAAATGCTTCTAGCATCACTTGTGTTAAAAGGATTGTTTGAAGACATTTGTTCTATGTTCGAACGAGATTTGGAAACAACTACGGGTTCTGAAACTGGTTTTGAAACGGGTTTTGAAACTGATTTTGACTCTTTGTTTGAAACACTTGGTGTGATGGAAAACTTTGACTTTTCTTTTTGAGGGACAAAATTAATTCCAAACATTTTGTTCCATTTGTTGTAATCAATTGGTTTGATTTATGTATTCTTTTGTTTCATTTTTGATCTACTCTCATCAGCTAGTTCTAAAGTTTCATGAGAATCATAAACATTTATGGGTTCATGCAAAGGTTTTCCATTATTCAACACATTCTGATTTTTCTGAGCTTTCTTGAGTGCACAAGGAGGTTTGTTACCAAGAGTCATTTTTTGCGTTGTATGATAATATGGATTAGTTTGATTCATTAACATATTGGTTGTTTTAGCTGAATGACCCGTTGTAACAAGCAAATTTTCCAATTTGTTGATTTTTTTTTATTTTTCTCAAGAATTTCATCAAGAAGAGAATCTTCTCATTTTGAAAAGTCTGCAATCAACTGTTTCTTCTCTTTTTCAAGATCAGAAAAAGTTTCTTTTTGTTTAGAAAGTTGGTTTTGAAGATCAGAAATTACCTCGTTTAAAGATTTGATTTTTAAGTTCAAATTAACATCAAGTGTGTCATACTTAATTTGCAATTGTTTTTCTCTTAAAACGGAATTTCTATAACCAATTTCTAATTCTGACTCTTTGTTTTTGTGAAATTCAAAAGCTTTTGCATTCTCCTTGTACCGCTCAAGCTCAGCAGTCAATTTATCATTCGCGGCCTTAACTTTGCGATTGACCGTTTTAACTTTCTCAATTTCAATGCCACAATTATTGATTAATGTTTCAAATAAAGCACGTGTTTCCTCATCAGTCTCAGTATTTTGTGCCACAAAGCCTCCACTAGGATCCACATCTAGATTTTCAGAGTTAGTATTGCTACAACTCGGATTGTCCAAGTATGTATCATAGGTAGGTTTCGGTGTCATAGAATGCTGTTCGTCATGAGTAAACACATAAAATATGACATTGTTATAGCATGGATTAGTGATTGGTACCTCAGATACTGCATTGGCATCATAAACAGGAGGTGTGTCAGAATCAGTGTCGTACTTAGCCTCCTGAAGATTTGCCATGAAGATGCAGTTTGCATTGATATCTTCTCGGTCTTCCAATTCATCCATAATTGCTACAAATTCATGTTCCTCAGCACTCAACTACATCCCTGCTTATGCCTTTTGTACCAACAGCAATGCTTTCTGAAGATACGCATAATCCTTCTTTTTCAGCTTAGTCGGAAAATTCCTTGCAATGTGACCCACCCCTTGACAGTTGTAACACGTAACCCGATTAGCCTGATTCACCTTTCCATAATTCCCAACATCTGGAGCTGCAATATTCCCATTCGGATTACCCACTGTTCTGTTCACAACATTCTGACCCATCTGATTTCCAACATGCTGACCCATCTGATTACCCTGATACTGAACCGCCTGATTTCCTGCATATTGACCCGTATTCTGCATATTCTGAGTACCCATGTGAAATCCAGTAGCATATCCCTGTTGATTCCCAATAACTCCAACCACTTGTCCTTGATGACCCATATTCAAACCTGGTTGAGCAATTTGTCTGTTGCGAGTGTTTGAAGAAATCCTTTGGTTGTTGTTAGTTGGAGTGGAATAGCGTCCTTTGAATACTTTAGTCAAATAAGCGAATGCATTAGACAACGCCTTTGTTTGTTCAGCTTCAATATCAGTGATTCATGGATCCTGGTATTGTAGATACTGTTGTTGTTGAATGACTTGATGTTCGGGTGGGTAGAATTGTTGTTGAGGGATGACAGGTTGTGGTGGTTGAATGTATTGTTGCATGGTGTTGTTGTTGGTGGAAGATGATGAAGAAGGTTGTTGTTTTGTGTGCACTGGAGTTTGTGTCGTTGCAATTAGTGCCAAGGGATCATGATTCTTTGCCATTCTTTCTTTCCTAACTTCATTGGCTTCAGCTTGATTTTGTTTCTGTTAGGTCACTAGTTTTACAAACACAAGTAATATAGAAAGAGGTTAAGGCGATTGAACAAGATCTAACACACACACAAACAATAATAATACCGGTTACGCGTAGGTGAATGTGAAAGAGAAAAACTTGAACAACCAACCCTCAAGTGAGGGTTTACATAAGGTATTTATAGGAGGGAAGCTAGGGCAACACTCCTAGTTCCCTTCCTTTCTTTAATGGGCTTGGGCCTAAGCTCATGGGCCTTCTACATAAGCTTAAGGCTAATAACAAACATAAAGGCCATAATAAAGCTAACTATTACATATTAATTACTAACACTTGATTATGGTTTAAGAGTGATTCCAACAATCTCCCCCTCAAGTGTTGGTGATGAACGGTGAAGGCGTTGATGTAATAGTAGCTCTGACGTCTTCTGACATTCTTCTTTCTTGTGAGAAGAATTGCCTTGATTCGAACAATCTCCCCAGTGTAGAGAGATAGTTGTCTTTGAACAGTTATGCTTTGACGTCATCTTTAACTTTGTTCTTTGATCATTGTTCTTTGTGGTGAAAGTGATAGTATGTTGTTGTCTGCATCAGTCTGCCTCAGGTCTGCTTCGCTGCTCCAGTGTCTCCACGTCATTCTTCAACATGCTCACACGCTTTTTGACGTTGGAATTCAATACTTATGAAGTTCTCTAAGTCTTTAATTTTGTAGATTCTTTGGTTTGACGAAGAATCATTCTGACGGTTGTGTTGCTTTTGAATATAACTTCCATTAGTGATGATGTTGGCGTGAGCATGAGAAGAATCAGCACGATCATCCTGCTCCGGAGCTTCCATAAGAAGAAAACATTTCAAACGGTTAGTAATAAGCAGGTTCCGGCACTTACAAGTTTGAACTTCGAGAGTGTTAACAACATAGTGTGAAAACACCACTCTAATTCTTACAAAGGCCGTTCCTGAACTGGAGTCCCACAAGTGAGATAACGCGATGTACTGAAGTACATCTACAGTTCAGATGAGTCGCTGAGGTACACCGAAGCATCACCTCACGACTGTAGACCGTTTGAGACACACTCCGCGTAATCCACGAGGAGTTACCGAAGTGACCTGCTGTCAGGGCTGTTTGATGTTGACCCTGGCAGGAGTTTCCATTCAATCACTGAGGATCACAGTTGTGAACCTCTCACAAATGTTCTCGACAGATTGCTAAGATCTGTGAAGGACTCGATATGAACCACTGATAATCTTATTTGGTGATCAACAAGTGGTGAAATGTCAAGTGTACCTAAGAGATCTTTTGATGAATCTCGTGGCTCTAGACTCAATAGTGCGTTTTGGTTTTCCTGAGTGGAGACTAGGGAGGGGGTCTCCTTCTTCAATACCAGCGATCTCTAAGAGAAAGCCAATAGTTTACGTAGGGTTCCCTGTGAGAATGAAACAAGCTTCTGTTGAGAGAAACTTGAGTGGCTAAGAAGGTTTAGTGCATGCGTCACTGGGTCCATGACGACTTTTAATCTTCAATACCGGTGTCACTAAGTGACAACCAGTAGCATATGAATTGAACCCGGTGTCTGCCCTAAGTTGAATAATTTGGAGGGCTATTTCTTTTCACCCTTTTCTTTGCATTTCTTTTTAATTCTTCAACTCCTTCTTTCTCCGATTCTCATTTTCTCCTTTTTATAATCATACCTAAGGACTTCTAAGTACTAGCTATTTGTGTTGTCCTTGGGTAGATCCCTCCGGCTCTGGCGGATCATAGGACGGTTATTCCTAACCTTAGTCACCTTATAACTCCATGACTAACCTAAGTTGCCATTAAAAACCACTGTTGTGAAGTATCTCTCAAAGGGTTTGTTAATGAAAATCATGTTTGAACCACTATGAGAGATAGGATTTTGCATAAATACTCCCCTCCACGTGTGCTTAAGAGTTTTAATGGTTTAAATGCACAGTGAGGAAAGAGCGCGCACATTTTGAATTGATCCACTGGAGATAGACAATCCTCCGCGAGACACGGTTACGTTGCATAGTTAAAGAGTTACATTGTCAGCTTTTAGGTGACAACTAGCTCTAATAACTACCTTGAAGGTGTAGACAAACCTCGAAAGGTTGTCATACCCGTCAGAGTTCATGTCTACCAAGAGTGTCTCGAATGGTACTTTCTACTTGGACAAGTCCTTTGCGAGACACGTTTACATTACTAGCGAACTAGCTTGAATTATTACCCGTCCAGGACAAGTCTTTTCGAGTTACTAACAGTTTAGTACCGTCAATTCTTTGGTTAAGTCTGAAGTACACAGATTCATTTGCATTTTGCTCAACATATTTCTTATCACACAATTTTCTCCCCCTCAAAAATGGCATATCAAATGTTATTTTTGAAAAGTTGACAATAAATATGACCATTTCGAGTGTTGCGGGAAGATGACCACTATGAACAATTTGTGAACAAAGTTTTAATTCAAATACTCCCCCTCAACTAGTGATATAAACGGTTGAGGTTTTGAAAATCATACGGGGAAGTACGTGTCCTTTTGAGCAAAACCTTGAATAATGAAAGGTTTGATAGGTTTTACTCAAAAATAAGAAGCTTTCGCTCCTTTTATAAGGATTGTGGCACTGAAGCGTACCACAGGGTCCTTTCTTGCAAATTACGGGTTGTACACTGTTATGTGTGCACAAGCCATAGACATACATAATCACACATCCAAAATTATATGAAAGAAACAATTCAAGGGGTACCAAGAAGTGCAGTGATGTTCCCAGGAGTACGAACAGGGCGTTGATAGCCGGTGATGTTGATCCTGGGTCGACCACCAACAAAGCTTTCCAGCGTTCTGAACTGATCCCTTCTGAACAACCGTTCATCAATCATGGTGATGATCCTTCTCACATTCCTCCGATCCTGAGAATTCCATCGCTTAGGGTTCCCAATGTTTTCACGTATATCCTTCAATCGATAAGCTAATCCGTCCCTAACCATCTTCAGAGTATGATCTCAAAATTTGTGAGGCTCATTACACGCCATCAAGCAATTGCGATGAAGTTCACTGCGATAAACGACACCAAACGGTTTGCTGATGAGCGTTAATTGTGATAGTTGGTTGATATCGGGAAGATCAAGCTGTGGTGGAGTGAAGTTGACACGTGTCTGATATAATTCAACGGCAAGCTGGAGATCTTCAATACGTTCTTTTATGACTATGCGTCTGATGAAAATGAGCAGTGACTTGATGAATTCACGTTGTATTTCGGTTGAAAATTGTCTCATGCGACCCTGTACTTTTGCAAGGTACATGTCTTCAATATCGTTGAGAGACAAATTCTCAAAGTCAGCTTCACTGAATGCATAATCCCTTTCATCCTGTCTTTTGACCACAATCTTCTTGAGAAAGGTGTAGTCCCATTTGGATGAAAGACCAACATGTTGGATGGCAACGATGTCTTTAGTACTAAACACTGCATGTTGTGACTTCTGAACCTGACAACTTCTGTAGTAGATTCGTCGGTGTTCTGGCCAGTGATGAATCCCATACAATGCATCTCGGTCGTATGCTTCCACTGTGTTGGAGAACAAGTGAGTGGCACGTTCCTCAATGGCAATGCAGTTTGAGTAGATAGCTGCAGGGAATGGAAGTGTCAAGGATGTAGCATATTTCCTTGAACCATCGCCACCATGGAGAAGAAATTCCAGGTCTTTGTTAAAGAAATATCGGAAGGGAATCCGTGGTTCATCTGGTTGGCCAATGGTCGGTTGATGTGCCCGGTAGGTGCAAGTTTTAAATTTATAAAAGGTGAATTACCAATATTACCAATAACACATACGAGCAAGTATACTCGTCCGTTATAGCAAGATTATGAAGGTAAGTCGGGATCGTTCGCAGGGATTTGAGTGAATCAGAGCACAAGTTTGAATTAACGGAGTCTATCAAAAACATATAACAAAGCAAATATATATAATGAAATTCAGATGATTAAAAACTACACTTGCTCAAACTAGTATCATATCATAGATTAATGTGATTGTATTAACTACTTAACATGTTGGTTGTGATAATTAGTTGAAAACTAATCTATTGTTCTTACAAGTTAAACCTTCGTCAAGATTTTAGTTCATAAAAACAAGCTTTAAGTTTAACCAATCAATTCAAGATTAATTCAAGTTTCATAAGTCTACTTTCATAAACTTAAACACAAAAACATCCACTTGTTCATCAAATTGCTTAAGAAATGGTCAATACAAAAGGTACCCGATCATAGACAAAAGGCTACAATTAATTTTCAACAACTAATCTTACGACCATTTAGATGTTTCCAACCAATCCAATTTGATAATCAAAAAGCGTTTCTATTACAACCACACCTTAGTTCCTTTGTATAATCAAGAATAATGGGTAAAAACAATCATCCATAGACAAAATGATTATGACTAGTTGAATAATACGAAGTTCTTTCGACCCCAACGATAGTTACCAATTAGCCAAACTTGATTAACAAATGTCACTATGAAACTTTAGCACAATTGGATCTTAGAATCAACTTGAAATTGAATTAAAACATGTTAATACAATCACTAACTAATCATATAATAATCAACATCATTTAAGCAAGTGTATAAAGAAACTAGCCACTCATAGCAAACATGAACATAAACTCATAACTTTGATCATTAGAAAACATGATTAAAAGTCTTACAATGCTTGGAATAAGATTACAAATGATGAAGTAATGATTCCCAAAGGATCGTGGTGGACTTCTTAGTGTTTTGGCTTCCAACGGTGGAACTTATGGAACTCCAAACTTCTCTGGATTTCTAAGGACGAATTTCAGGAGGTTAAGGCTTGGTTAGATGAGTAGAGAGCTTTGTAATTGAAGTGTGTCTATTATGCTCACAATTAACCTCTATTTATACTAATTCCAAGGCCTAGGGTGTTAAATGCTTGGCTTGGCCTCCAAGGAGTAAGGAAGGGACTAGAATACACCAAAAGAAGGACCTAGAATCGTTTGGATGCAAAGGGGAAGCTTAGTGATGAAGATTTGACAACTGCAGCTTCTCCAACCGGATCGGTCAAACGACCAACCGATCCGGTTAGTCTTCAATAATAACACATCGACCGATCCGGTTGCGGGTTGCGACCGATCGGTCGATCATGGCAAAAACATGTATTCCGACTAAATGCCAACCGATCCGGCTGAAGGTGTAACCGGATCCGGTTGGATCTTCTGAGATATAAAACTTGATCTTCAATCTTCACTCTGACTTGTAGAACTTGGTTCTTCAATCACTAAGGTCTTCAAAGGTACTTGGGATTTAGCTTTACTGAGACGGGAATCTTCGATTAACTGCATATTTCCACATTTTCCTCCATTTCCCTGCACTTGGTTATAAATACTAGACAAACATCTCTAGATACGATTAAGTGCTAAAATCACACAAATATAACCAAATAACAGATATAAAAGTACACACAATGCTACTAAAAACATGCACAATCTGAGTGTTATCAAATTCCCCCACACTTAAACTTTGCTTGCCCTCAAGCAAATCTAGGACAAACATCCACTGGGACAGAATCGTGATTATGAAAAATGTGATGCAAATCAACCAAGTATAACTACGAGAGAAGATTCATCAATTATGCTTATAAAGGTGAAACATCAAGATGTTTGACAATATCCAATGATTTTCTTGCATGATAAACATTTCAGAACACCTCACGAAAAAATAATGGAATATAATTCACTCAATCACTCATTTTTAGTGGAGTAACAAGATAAATCACACTCATTGCTCAGTCATGATTAGATTATTACCATAAGCTTGTACAAGAAACAAAACTCCACCGACGTGGCGTGAGCACCAAGCAAAAACATCTAAAGAGGGCTTTTATTCGGGTTATAATGATAGGCTAAGGGTTAAAGGTATGGATAAGGCATGGGAATGTTTAATGAAATTGGTGTAAAAATAAAAATGAAATCAAGTCTAATACCCATGTTGCTAGCTACCAAACATTCCACGAACCAGATAAATGATTATAGCTTTGCTTTCTTCTTTTTCACTTTCCACAGCTCTTTGCTTTGCCATGTCAATTATTCTTCGATCATAGCACATTGGCTATTATTTCCATACTTTCAACACATCTTTTTTTTTTTTTTTTTTTTTTTTTTTTTTTTTTTTTTTTTTAACATAAACTCATGGCTCAATCAATCACATAGGATGTGGTACTCATAATCATTTGAACAATCTTCACTTTCCATGAAACTAGCAACCAACCGTTTAGACATTGATAAGGGGTAGGCTAAGGTTTAAAGTGTAAAATCTTTTTGTATTTTCTGGGTGAAGCAAAAATGAAAGGGATGGCTCAAAGGGTGTAACTAGGGGTATCTAGTGCTAAAAATGAGCACTACAAATGGGTCCAAGTGGGTGGTTAACTAACCGATGTGGTCAGTTAATATATCATTAGATGTAAAAATGGAAGGCCATTTGGGTTAAATCCTAAGTTGCCTCTTTATCACACGAATTCACTTATATCACACGAATGCAATCTCACTGCGGTCTGGTAATGATTTACAAGCACAAGTTCTAGAATAAATAAAATCACCGGCACACTCATAAAAAGATCTAAGCATAAAAAATGTATGCTAATAAGAAATAGGCTTAAATCCTCACAATTTAGTGAAAAGGGTATAATATGTGCTAGCAAATGTTTATCGATCCAGAATGGATTGCAATAGTAATCAGAACACATCTCGAAGTTTCAAATATTACCAGTTTTTTTACCAGTGGAATGATCCAGTTATTCTAATAGATAATCCTAAAAGTGTGAAAACAACTAGATCACAAGGGCAAACAAAACTTAAAATTTAAGCGTGAAAACTCTAATTTTTCCTATTCACCCCCCCCCCACACTTAAGTTAGACATTGTCCTCAATGAAAAACGAACTTCAAAGTATAGAAATAGGGAAAATAGAGATGAAACCAGATATGTCAACGAGTTTATCAGCTTAAAATTCTTTCTTCATTCCTGGCGTCCACTAGAGAAATCATCACCTGCACATAATCTTATAAACAAACAAAAGGTTTTATTAAAAGGTGGCACCCCCCCCACACTTAAGTTCAACCAAAGGTTAAGACTTTGGGGAGTGACCACAGAAAATCAAATATGAAACACACGGGTTGCCTCCCGAGAAGCGCTTGTTTTATTACCGAGTCATCAGCCTGACTCGATTCTTCCCGAATTTATTCAGCTGCAAGGGCAGCTTTGAACATTTTATATAGTTCGGGGATGTACATGAATTCTTCACCAGTATCTTCAATATCGTTCCAGACGAATTCAGCAGTTGGTTTCCATGGGACAATTTGTGGAATTCTTCCAGGGAAATGGTGCTACAAAAGTGATAGTTTCGAATTCATTCTCATGGTGTCTCCAGGACACTGCCGCAACTGAAACTTCATTCGTTTGCTCCTTATCGTAGTATAACTTGATTCGGTGTCCATTAACAATGAAACTTCCACCTTGTTTGTCATAGAGTTCGACATACCCAGATGGATATCCATGTTTAACGACATATGGTCCAAACCATTTTGGTTGTAACTTAGGAGCTTTGAATTTGAATTTCATGTTAAAAAGCAGAACTTTATCTCCGGCTTTGAATTCTTTTCGAATTCGTAGCTTTTTATCATGATAGGCTTTTGTTCTGGCTTTATACAGTTTGGAGTTTTCATAAGCTTGGAGTCTTAATTCATCCAGTTCGTGCAATTGCAGAAATCTTTTCTCTCCAGCTATTTTGAGATCGGTGTTACATTGTCTGAGCGCCCAATAAGCACGATGTTCAACTTCGAACGGCAAATGACAAGTCTTCCCATATAGGAGTCTGTACGGAGTTGTACCAATTGGTGTTTTATAAGCCGTACGAAATGCCCACAGAGCATCATCAAGTTTCCTTGCCCATAAAGACGGATTGTCTTTTACGGTTTTTTCCAGTATTCTTTTGAGGGCTCTGTTGGTATTTTCGACTTGACCACTAGTTTGTGGATGATAAGCAGTCGCAAATCGATGATGAACTCCATATCTTTTCATGGTTTTTTCCATTTGTTGATTGCAGAAATGAGTTCCACGATCGCTTATGAGTGCTTTGGGAATTCCATAACGAGCGAAAAGCTTTTTGAGAAAATTAACGACGACACGAGCATCGTTTGTTGGTAAAGCTTCAGCTTCTGCCCATTTGGATACGTAATCTATAGCAACGAGAATGTATTCGAATTTGTGGGATTTAGGGAAAGGTCCCATGAAATCTATTCCCCAAATATCGAATATTTCACACACTTGAATGCTTGTTAATGGCATTTCATCCCTTCGAGAGAGATTGGTGGTTCTTTGACAAGCGTCACAGTTTTGAACAAGTGTATGTGCTTCTTTGAATATTGTTGGCCAATAGAATCCAGCATCAAAAACTTTCTTAGCTGTGGTGGAAGGACCATAATGTCCCCCAGTTGGGACATGGTGACATTCGTCAAGAATTTTACGAGTTTCGGAACCAAAAATACATCTTCGGATCATCCCATCGGGACACATTTTGAAAAGATATGGTTCTTCCCAAAAATAGTATTTAAGTTCTGAAAAGAATTTGCTTCTTTGAGCATGAGTTAGTCCTTTTCTGAGAATTCCTCCGGCGAGGTAGTTTGCAAAGTCAGCAAACCAAGGATCGTCATTTCCGTCGATGGTCATGAGAGTTTCATCGGGAAAATAATCATCGATTTCTTCTTCTTTTAACTCCTCAAGATTAGGATTTTCGAGACGAGATAAGTGGTTAGCAGCAAGATTCTCTGCTCCTTTCTTGTCTTTGATTTCGATGTCAAATTCTTGGAGTAACAAAATCCATCGAATAAGACGTGGTTTAGCGTCTTGCTTGTTGAATAGATATTTGAGTGCTGAATGATCGGTAAAAACGACTGTTTTTGAGAGCACAAGATATGATCGGAATTTGTCAAAGGCAAAAACGACAGCTAGTAATTCCTTTTCGGTGACGGTACAATTTTGCTGGGCACTATTCAGTGTCTTGCTTGCAAAATATATAGGCCGAAAGTGTTTCCCTTCGCGTTGTCCTAAGACAGCTCCAACAGCAAAATCGCTTGCGTCGCACATAAGTTCGAAAGGTAGTGACCAATTGGGTGAAACCATGATCGGAGCACTAGTAAGTTGAGATTTCAGTGATTCGAAAGCTTTTATGCAATCAGCATCGAAGTCAAAGATAGATTCTTTCTCAAGAAGTTTTGTCATAGGACGAGATATTTTGGAAAAATCTTTGATGAATCTGCGGTAAAAACCAGCATGTCCTAAAAAACTTCTAACGGCTTTGACGTTGGTTGGTGGTGGAAGTTTTGAGATGACATCGACCTTTGCTTTGTCGACTTCCATTCCGGCACTAGAGATTTTGTGGCCAAGCACAATTCCTTCGGTTACCATAAAGTGGCATTTCTCCCAGTTGAGAACAAGATGTGCAGCTTCGCATCTTTCGAGCATTTTATCGAGATTAGAAAGGCAAGCTTCGAATGACTCTCCAAAGACTGAAAAATCATCCATGAAAACTTCCATGGAGGTTTCTAGCATGTCTTGGAAGATGGCGATCATACACCTCTGAAAAGTTGCGGGTGCATTACAAAGACCAAAAGGCATACGCCGATATGCGTAGGTTCCAAAAGGACAAGTAAAGGTGGTCTTTTCTTGATCGTTAGGATCGATGGGAATTTGAAAATATCCTGAAAATCCGTCGAGGAAACAAAAGAATTTATTTCCCGCTAGTCTTTCAAGCATTTGATCCATGAATGGGAGTGGAAAATGATCCTTTCTAGTGGCTTTGTTTAACTTACGATAGTCAATACAAACTCGCCAACCGGTGACAGTTCTAGTTGGAACTAGCTCATTTCGCTCATTAGTTACAACCGTCATTCCTCCTTTCTTTGGAACACAGTGAACAGGGCTTACCCAAGGACTATCCTCAATTGGGTAAATGATTCCAGCATCAAGAAGTTTAATGATTTCCTTTTTAACAACTTCTTTCATGTTGGGATTGAGTCTACGTTGACGTTCTACCACAGGTTTAATCCCTTCTTCGAAATTGATTTTGTGTTTGCAAAAATTAGGACTAATTCCTGGGATATCAGATGTTTTCCAAGCAAAAGCTTGTTTGTGATTTTTGAGTACGGAAACTAAACTTTCTTTCTCATCATCCTCGAGTAATGAAGATATGACTACTGGAAGAAGTGAGTTCTCCTCCAGATAAGCATATTCAAGATGATTTGGGAGAGGTTTGAGTTCGAGATCCGTGGGTGGTTCTTCGATAGAGGACTTTATTCGCATTTTTTCATTGAAAGTGATTTCCTCAAAATTTTCTTCCTCTTCATCTATTTCTTCTTCTTCTGAGTTATCTTCTTCAAATTCTACTTTCATGAAATCATCAAATTCTTTGTCAGAATCTGTTTCATTGATTTTTTCAGAAGTAGTCATGAATGGATCGGATTCGTTAAGTAATGCATCTAATTCCTCATCAGTGACTTCATCAACAACATCGACGTTAAAACAAGTGTCATCACTGGAATGTGGGTAGCGCATTGCTTTATCGATAAGAAAAGTGATTCGATCTTCCCCAACTCCAAGGTTGAGTTCTTTTCCTTTAACTTTGATGATTGCGTCGGCGGTGTTTAGGAAAGGTCTTCCTAAAATGAGTGGGACTTTACTATCTTCTTCCATTTCCAAGATTACAAAATCCACGGGAAAAATGAATTTACCGACTTGAACAAGCATATTCTCAGCAATTCCCACAGGATATTGATAGGAATGATTTGCCAATCGAATGCTCATTTTTGTTGGTTTCAGGCTGTTGTTGCACAACTTGGAATAGAGTGAACAAGGCATCAAATTGATACTTGCGCCAAGATCGGCTAAAGCATCACATTTAACGTTATTCCCGAAAGTACATGGAATAAGAAAGCTCCCAGGATCTCCGAGCTTTGGTGGAATTTTGTTTTGAACTATGGCTGAGCATTCTTCGTTAAGAAAAGTTGCTGATATTTGCTCAAGCTTGCTTTTGTTATTAAGAAGTTCTTTCAAAAATTTCCCGTAATTGGGCATTCCGGCTATAACATCAACGAGAGGAACATTGAGTCTAACCTCTTTGATTATTTCGATAAACTTCTTATAACGCTCTTCCATCTTCTCTTTCTTTAGGCGTTGAGGATAAGGAATTTTCGGTGTATACGCCTTGACTGGTGGAATGTCTTTCTTTTTGGTGGTTTGAATTGTGTTGGGTTCTTCGTTTTCATCCTCACTATCAACGGTGATAGGAGTATTAGGATTAGGTGGTGGATCGTACGAGAGACCACTTCTTGTGAAAACAGCATTGATATGTTCATTTCGTGTTTGGGGTGGACGGTACGTCTTATCATTTGATGGTTTTGGATTGGATTGAGTGTTACTTGGCAATGATCCAGATGGTCTAGAAGAATGTTGGTCAGAAAGTCTGCCAAGCTTGTTTTCAAGATCTTGGATAGATGCTTGATGATTTTTCTGTCCTTGCTCAACTTTGGCTTTAAGATTGAAAAATTGATTTTTGATAAAATCATTCGCGGATTTTTGACCAGCCACGAATTCTCTCATGGTTTTTTCGAATTCAGTTTCTTCTATCTTTTTGTCGGAAGTTTGGTGTGGTGGATCGTCAGTTCGTGGTTGAGAATCACGGTTGTCATCCCTTGGTCGGCGATCTTGCCAATTTCCAGAATTTCGACCATAATAATTACTACGATATCCTCCTCCACGGTATCCTCCTTGAACGTAATTTGCTTCTCCTTCTTTTGGTCCACCCATAGGTTTATCGTCGCACTCGGACGATGGGTGATTTTCTCCACAATTGTTGCATCCGTCTCGCATTTCTTTCATTTCATCTTTGATATCCTTATATTGCGAGTTGATTTGTGAGGTTAACGCTTCCATCTTCTCCATGAGTTTTGAGGTATCGGTGTTTTCGACAAAAGCAACGGTTTTTCGGAGAGGTTTGGTTTTGGAATCTTTGGACCAATCAAGTTTGAGAAGTACTCGATCTTCGAGAAATTGATGTGCATCGTTAGGAGTTTTATAGAGAAAAATTCCTCCAGCATCAAGGATGCCTTGAGAAATTTCATCCAGTCCATGGTAAAAGATTTGGATAATGGTTCCTTTTGATAATCCATGTCCATGACAACTACGAAGCAAATCTTTCATTCGAAGCCAAGCTTCGACAAGTGATTCGTTTGGGTTTTGGTTGAAAGCACGAATTTCTCCCATCAATCGATCAAACATGGCAGGTGGAAAGAATCGGCTCACAAAAGCTTGCCTCATCTCCTCCCAAGTATTGATGATTCCCGGGGTTAATTCATTGTACCATACTTTAGCATCTCCGGCTAGTGATGATGGAAAAAGTTTGAGTTTGATGGCATTGACATCGGTGTCGCCATAACGGAACATGCCGCAAATTTCGATGAATTCGGCAATGTGTTTATGCGGATCGGCCCGCGCACGGCCATCGAATTGTCGGTCTTTGATCATAGAAAGGTGATGTCCCTTCACGGTGAAGTTGTCACCAAGGTTAATAGCAACAATAGCACTTTCGGGTGTTGGTGCTACGGTTCGGTTGGTTCCCCACATAGGTTGATCATCCGCCATGGGAAAAGGTAAATTGGTGAAAGGATTGTAAACAACTTTGGCTTCTATGAGGTTATCAAATGGTGGGTTTGGTACTCTTGGTACACGATTTTCCAATGGTATGAAACGTGTTCTCCTTCTTCTTCGAATCAATCGTTCGGGGTTGGTAAGAGGTGTAATTGGTTCAATTCCCGCTGCTCGAGTGTTCATACAATGACCTAGAGAATCCAGGCAATATCTAAACACACGGACAAACAATGAAAACAGATTATATGGAACAGAGGAAGGTAACCGGATCGGTTGCGGGATGCGACCGATCGGTTAGACTAGTTGGGTGATGAGCAAAATCGTAACCGATTCGGTTGAGGAGCAACCGGATCCGGTTAAGGTTTCTGAGAAAAATATATATTTTTTTTTTTTTTTTTTAAAAAAAAATCGGCTGAAGGAAATTCAAGAACTTGTTGAAACACAATCAAATCCCCGGCAGCGGCGCCAAAAACTTGATGTGCCCGGTAGGTGCAAGTTTTAAATTTATAAAAGGTGAATTACCAATATTACCAATAACACATACGAGCAAGTATACTCGTCCGTTATAGCAAGATTATGAAGGTAAGTCGGGATCGTTCGCAGGGATTTGAGTGAATCAGAGCACAAGTTTGAATTAACGGAGTCTATCAAAAACATATAACAAAGCAAATATATATAATGAAATTCAGATGATTAAAAACTACACTTGCTCAAACTAGTATCATATCATAGATTAATGTGATTGTATTAACTACTTAACATGTTGGTTGTGATAATTAGTTGAAAACTAATCTATTGTTCTTACAAGTTAAACCTTCGTCAAGATTTTAGTTCATAAAAACAAGCTTTAAGTTTAACCAATCAATTCAAGATTAATTCAAGTTTCATAAGTCTACTTTCATAAACTTAAACACAAAAACATCCACTTGTTCATCAAATTGCTTAAGAAATGGTCAATACAAAAGGTACCCGATCATAGACAAAAGGCTACAATTAATTTTCAACAACTAATCTTACGACCATTTAGATGTTTCCAACCAATCCAATTTGATAATCAAAAAGCGTTTCTATTACAACCACACCTTAGTTCCTTTGTATAATCAAGAATAATGGGTAAAAACAATCATCCATAGACAAAATGATTATGACTAGTTGAATAATACGAAGTTCTTTCGACCCCAACGATAGTTACCAATTAGCCAAACTTGATTAACAAATGTCACTATGAAACTTTAGCACAATTGGATCTAAGAATCAACTTGAAATTGAATTAAAACATGTTAATACAATCACTAACTAATCATATAATAATCAACATCATTTAAGCAAGTGTATAAAGAAACTAGCCACTCATAGCAAACATGAACATAAACTCATAACTTTGATCATTAGAAAACATGATTAAAAGTCTTACAATGCTTGGAATAAGATTACAAATGATGAAGTAATGATTCCCAAAGGATTGTGGTGGACTTCTTAGTGTTTTGGCTTCCAACGGTGGAACTTATGGAACTCCAAACTTCTCTGGATTTCTAAGGACGAATTTCAGGAGGTTAAGGCTTGGTTAGATGAGTAGAGAGCTTTGTAATTGAAGTGTGTCTATTATGCTCACAATTAACCTCTATTTATACTAATTCCAAGGCCTAGGGTGTTAAATGCTTGGCTTGGCCTCCAAGGAGTAAGGAAGGGACTAGAATACACCAAAAGAAGGACCTAGAATCGTTTGGATGCAAAGGGGAAGCTTAGTGATGAAGATTTGACAACTGCAGCTTCTCCAACCGGATCGGTCAAACGACCAACCGATCCGGTTAGTCTTCAATAATAACACATCGACCGATCCGGTTGCGGGTTGCGACCGATCGGTCGATCATGGCAAAAACATGTATTCCGACTAAATGCCAACCGATCCGGCTGAAGGTGTAACCGGATCCGGTTGGATCTTCTGAGATATAAAACTTGATCTTCAATCTTCACTCTGACTTGTAGAACTTGGTTCTTCAATCACTAAGGTCTTCAAAGGTACTTGGGATTTAGCTTTACTGAGACGGGAATCTTCGATTAACTGCATATTTCCACATTTTCCTCCATTTCCCTGCACTTGGTTATAAATACTAGACAAACATCTCTAGATACGATTAAGTGCTAAAATCACACAAATATAACCAAATAACAGATATAAAAATACACACAATGCTACTAAAAACATGCACAATCTGAGTGTTATCATCGGTAGAGGTTTGGTCCAATCGGTGTAGTATGGAGGGTTGTCCCTTTTTGTGAAGTCAATGTTTGCTTCCGGGTTGAGCCAATCTATGTTGTTATACATAGCTCGAGCAATGTTGTCAAGGTGATATTCGACCTCGAGGGCACTTTTAGAGCTGTCTTTTAGAAGTTGAAACGCTTCATTCTTGATTCGCTTCAACTCAGATTTCGTCATTTTCTTCACATGGAACTTTTCTTGCAAAAGTTTTGCATACTCCAATGTAGAACCGTCTACTAAATTCTGACCTTCTTCAGGGTAGGGAGTGTTATTAACAAGAGTAGAGAACCATTAAAATTCTTCAGTTTTGTCGTCATCTAGCCAAGATACGACGTCAGTCTGAGGCATCTTCTTCTTCTTCGAAGGCCTAGATGATGATGCTGGTTTCTGAACTTGTTTGGGAGAGATGGGTTGTTGTAGGGGCTCAAGGACCTCTTCATCGTCACCACCCGTATACTCAAAATGATCACCGGTTTTCTAAGTCAGGGGTGGTAACTCGGAATCGTCCTGAGGTTTATCTGTAGATGAACGAGGAGGGGACTTTTGTTGAGTAGGAGTCCGTTGGAGAGGAGGTGGCATAGAAGATGATTCACCAGACTTATTTTGACGTTTAGCTTCATCATGCTTATCCTGATCCTTGTCTTCATCGTCTCTAGGACGTTTAGACTTTTCAGCTTCGAATCTACATGCTTCTTGGAGTTGGTAGTCCAGCAATGCTTGAAACAGCTTTCCTTCATCAGAGGTAAATGTCCCAGATCGTTGAGACATTTGTGTGACAAGCTTGGCCACCAATTCATTATCCGAGAAAACTATAGGATCAGATGGATTGATTGTGACGATTAAAGGTGTTGATCTTATAGTTTGCTTGGCTATCTGCATAAGATTTGGATATAGTTGTCTGGTGAACAGCTCCTTTGTGACTTTAGGAACGATATTCTGAAGGTACTTGTTAGTGTAACCTTCAATCATTTCGTTCAGTTCCTCTTGACGATGACTTTTCATGAATTCCTGAATAAACTTCCTTTCTTCTTTCATCTTGTCATGCTCGTCATACAGATGTTGTATGTGATCAGCATAGAAATTCAACTTCTTTTGGAGAATGTCTTTCTTTCTGACTTGTTGTACAGCTTTCACAATTCTTTGATGAGTCTGAGAAATCCAAGATCAAGGTGGTTTCTTCACAGATTTGGATGTTGATTTGGTTGACTTCTTTGATGGTGGTGGTGAGGAGTGAGATGAAGAATCTGATGAGGAGGAGACATGAGGAGGCTCGGGGTCCTTAGGCGGTTCAGAAGTTTCCTTCTATGATCGTGTAGGACTTTCCAGAAGCAGCTTGTCATAATCAGCATCTTTATCTTTCTCAGACTTCTCAGTTTCAGATTTCTCAAAGTCATATTCGATAGTATCCTCCACAAGCTTTTGTTGTTGTAAAAGAGTGGTGGTACCAGATCCCTTATCGGGTTGATTAACCGCATCAGGACCTGGTGAAGAGTGGGCAACACCACTTGATCCTCCGGGTCCACCCATTTGATCTTTTGCAAATTCTTCAGCTTTTTGAAGGTGTCTAACGAGTTTAAACTTCTTCCTGTATGATTGATCCAGTTGCTCTTCATCACTTTCTGAGCTTGAGCTTTGATCATACGGCACAAGCGCTGGAGTCTTCCCTTTGCCATGTTCAGCTGGAGGACTAGGAGATTTTGGTACTGAAGGATTGTCATCCTTTGCAGTTTCAGAGTAGGTAATCTCTTCATCTGTGTCAGTACCTTCAGAGCTTTTGTCCAAAAGCTTTCTTTGCGGTTCGGGCTTGGGGATTGGGATGGGAGTAGCTTCCTTAGATGGAACAATCCTCTTTGAAGGAGGGTTCCTCTTGGGGAACTTCCTTTGACTCTCTATGCTTAATGCACTTCCAGCACTGCCTCTTCTGGTTCTCCAAGTAGGTGTCCCAGAAGCCTTTTCATCAAGATGGCCAACTTTTCCTTCTTTTACGGCTACCCGATACCTTTTGTACGTTTCCAGCTTTTTGATTTCCTTTGTAAGAAGATGATCGGGCAACTCAGCACCCTGTTTCTTCGTAGACGATTCTTTGATTCTGACAGATAGTATGGGCTCAGTCAAGATGTCATGATTATCTGGGTCATTGAGTCTCCTGGGGATTTCAGGATGAAGTCCAAGAGCTCTCTGGATCAACAGTTTGGTGTATCTGACATAGGGAATTTTGGAGCCAAGCTTCTTATGAAACAACATCATATCTTCCCATAGCAGTGCTTCAATTATAATGTCCTTCTTGTTGATCAACGACCAGAAAATTTGCAGTTCCATGAGCTTGGGATGCTCATAGCCACTGTCACGACCAGAGACTGATTTGGTGATGATCATATAGAGTGTCCTCCATGGTTTAGGAATATTATTCAGCTCCACGTGAGAGTGCTTCGTAATGATTCCTTTAGATTCATCATAACCAATATCTATCAAGAATTGCAGGACAGTCTCTTCAGTAGGGGTAGCAAAGAAGTCGGTTGGAGCGATGTCTGGAATGATGAGAATAGCTCGTAAGTCATCAGGAGTGATAGTGACTTGTTTGTGATTAAGAGTCACATTCACAGCATTTTGACCAGTGATCCTCTGCATAGAATCCCAGAATTGTTGAATGTAGACCTCTGGAACTGTGGCAGAGTGTGAGAGCATGTTCTGGTAGGGATGATTCCTGAGAATATCCACTGCAATGAGACAAGAAGATTCTGAGCATGTGAGGGTGTCAAAGTCAACCCTAAGGTTGTTCTTTCCAAGCTTTCTCGGATAACCCTCTGGAAAGATATCAGCAATAGTAAGAATTTCTTATGCATCCACATTCATTTGTTCAGCCATGTCGTGATCTGAAATAACATTAGCCAAAAGAACCAACATATCGAAAGACATAATGTTAGTCAACAGAAGGTTTTATTGTCTAGTTATTGAATGTACAGTGTCAATGATTGTTACGAGTCCTAAGTCACTTGTTTGTCCAATAGTCTAATGACGTCGTGAAATGCTTCGTGAGTTAGTTAACTTTAAGTTTTAAAGTTTATGTTATCACTTATTGTTCACAACATATCAAACAATTAAGTTTATTAGTGACATTATTGGATTCGTGACGTTATGATTAGTTTATTTACAAGTTTGAACACATAACAATTCATAATGAAGGTCAATCAAGGCTTAGGCGTAGTTTTGACAAAGTTAAGCGTAAACAGTAATGACATACGCGTAGACGAAAGCTTACGCGTAGGATCCTAACTTACGCGTAAGAGAAGTTACGCGTAGGAAAGGGGGTCTTATGCGTAGGGCTTACGCGTAGGCGTATAAAGACCTTACGCGTAAGGCTTACTCGTAAGAGTAGACCTTATGCGTAGAGTCACTGTTTACGTATATCCTTCACAGGATACGCGTAGTCCCATTGTAGAACCTTATGCGTAGTAGTTACGCGTAGGATTTCTCTTACGCATAACTTCCTACGCGTAAGGTAATCCTTAAGCGTAGAGTTGCAAATGACCTTGATTCTGAATATTAAGCGTAGCAAAGCCTGAAATAAATTCATCAAATCATCAAAATTAACATAAAACATCCATTATATCAACAAAACATGGCATGAATCATTCGTTAATAGTTACGCGTAGAAAGTCATACGCGTAGGTCAAAACCCTAAGGGTTAAGATTTACGCGTATCATTTCTAGCCATGGGATATGCATCAAACAAATTCTGGTAGGTCTAGAGTGTTGTTAGAGTCTTTTGGCCAAGTATTAACATCTAATTCGCTGTGAATCGAAATTACCCAAAAGTATGAACTTTAAACCCTAACTTCAAATTGTCAAACAATTAGTGTTTCTGGGTGATTAACAACCATGGAAATCATCAATGCAACCTCATATGACCATAACCCAACAATCTTTTAGACCAAAACACTTCACATTTTGAAAAACCCAAATCGACTCATAAACCCTAATTTTCAAAAATCATTAATACGTGTTTCTGGGTGGGTTTTGATGGTTAAAATGGTATCCTTGATGTATAAGAAACGTTTTGACACTATCCATATAACCAAAAACACACACACAATGATTATGTGTTCATACGCTTATGCGTAGAACTCATAATCACGCGTAACACACTTTTTAGCCGTTGGATTTTCATGAGATTAAAAACCTTAGCTTAAAAACATGTTAAGATCATTAAAACACTTACAAAATGATGATCAAAACAACGGATTTCTTGGTTAAATCTTAGGCGTAGGATGAATATGGTTGTGTGTATTAAATGTGAAGTAAAAAGTAGGTGGGAGGTGTTTTTATTAAAAGTAACTTTAACATTTTGACAGTTTTAGTCCCTCCACCTTTTCCTTTTTCAAACAAAGCCATTTATCTTCCATTTTAGTTACCAAACAAAGTTTTTAGGAAAGAAACTTGACGACACTCCCCCTCGACTTAAGAAAACTGATGAAAAGTTATTAATTTTAGTCCGAGGAGTGTCATTGTACCAGAAACTTCACCACCATTGTTAAAAGAAACAACCGGGATATGATAACATGCAAATACACAGATGTTTTGAAACAGTTAAGTGATAATTTTCTCCCCCTCAACACTTGATCGGAAAAATACTGAATTTTTGAAAGATTATAGTGTTGATGGAAGAAATGTACTTGCCATGTTGAGAGAAAAGTAGATTAGAAGAATATTTTTGTTTTTATCAGGTTTTATATTTTTGTATTTTGTTTTTGAAAAATTTATTTACAAAAGATGTTTTGGTGTTTGACAGGTTTTTAAGACTGTTTTAAGAGGTCATCCAATTCCTCTTGAGTTAAACACCTAATACCAATCCGGTGGATCAGCTCATTAAACCTAGCGGGAGGCAAGGCTTTGGTGAGAAGATCTGCCAATTGGTATTCAGTACCCACAAAATATAATTCAACGGTACCCTGTTCCACGTGGTCTTTGATGAAATGATAGCGAAGATCGATGTGCTTTGATTTCGAGTGCTGAACTGAGTTGCACGAGATCGCAATGGCACTCCGATTGTCGCAGTACATCGGTATTCTGTCAAATACGTAACCATAGTCTTTGAGTTGTGTTCTCATCCAGATGACTTGAGCACAACACGCGGACATGGCTACATATTCTGCTTCGGTTGATGACAGCGATGTACAATCCTGCTTCTTTGATTGCCAAGACACCAGTTTATCACCGAGAAATTGTAGAGCTCCTGAAGTACTTTTCCTTAAGTCTAAGCATCCTGCGTGATCAGCGTCTGAAAAAGAGATTAGTTCAAAACCAGAATCCTTCGGATACCAGATTCCCAAATTAATGGTTCCCTTGATGTATCGGAGGATTCTTTTTGCCTTAGAGAGGTGGGTTTCAGTTGGTCGCGACTGATAACGGGAGCATAGATAAACGGCAAAGACAATATCAGGTCTGCTAGCTGTTAGATACATGAGAGACCCAATAATACTTCGGTATTTGGTAGGGTCAACTAATTTCCCATGTAAATCAGCATCTAGCTTCTTGGTATGAGTCATTGGTGTGGCATAAGTATCACAGGTTTTCATTCCAAATTTGTTTAACAATTCAAGGGCATATTTGGACTGACTCAAGAAAATACCACGGGGTGATTGATGAACTTGCAGTCCTAGAAAGAACGTGAGTTCACCCATCATGGACATTTCAAAATTTTTCTTCATTAGTTTTGCAAAAGCGGTTGAAAACTTTTTATGTGTAGACCCAAAAATGATGTCATCCACGTAAATTTGAACGATTAAGATATGTGCCCCGTGATATTGTATAAAAAGAGTTGGGTTAACCGATCCTTTGGTAAAATTACTAGCAATCAGGAAAGATGATAGCTTATCGTACCATGCCCGAGGGGCTTGTTTGAGACCATAAAGAGCTTTGTTCAGTTTGTAGACATGGTTCGGGCACTCGGGATCAACGAATCCTTCGGGTTGGCTGACATAAACCGTTTCTTTCAGTTGTCCGTTGAGAAACGCAGTTTTGACATCCATTTGAAAGACCGTCATATTCATATGAGCCGCGAACGCGAGAAATATCCGAACAGCTTCAAGACGAGCGACCGGAGCAAAAGATTCTTCAAAGTCTATTCCTTCATCCTGACGATGACCCTTTGCGACTAGACGTGACTTGTTTCGGATGACGTTCCCTTCAGCATCCAATTTGTTTTTCCAAATCCATTTTAGACCAATGACGTAGACCCCTGTTGGTCGTTCAACCAGTTCCCATACGTCAACACGTTTGAGTTGGTTGAGTTCTTCCTGCATGGATTTAATCCAGTTGTCTTTTGTCATTGCGTCTTTAATGTTTTTAGGCTCAGATTGGCAGACAGTGAGTGCATAAATGCAATGTTCACCATCTGAGTGAAGATGTTGTCTCGTAACGACTGGTTGATTCGAGTTGCCAATAATATTAGCCAGAGGATGTGTTAGGAATTAGAAAATTCCATAGTGAAGAGTCGGTCACCCCTAATATTAACTAGCATGAGTTAGCTCGTAGACATATCGTTATTTACGTTATTTATTAGTTTATTAGTTAGTTTGTAGCGTAGAATAGTATAGTGCAACACCGTGGAGGAAGGACGGGTCTTTACCCACTGTATACCTGATCCACAGGCCGATAGGAGGTCGTTGAGTCTGTAAGTATAAATACCCCTTCCATCCATGGAAGGGGTGGTGCTTCTTCTCATTTTAATCTAATCTTTCATTTGTGTAAACCTAGCAAGAACACCCTCTCTCTCTACTAACTCTCTAACTATGGCAAACATGTATTTTGATCATCCAAGACCACCCGAATCATCAACACAATATTATTTAGATCCTAACAATTGGTATCAAGAGCCATGGTTCTTGTGTTTCTTCGATTTTTGTGGTTGTTGAAACATGATTAAAACTGTTTTTTTTGTATATTTATGGTCGGATTATTTCTGTTTCATGTACGTATGATTATGCAGTTTTTTATCAATCTTTTTGGTCATAATATGTCACATGGTGTGTCTATGTCTACATAATCTGTCTTCATGGTCAAAATATTGGTGAAGTTATTTTCGTGGTCAAAACATGGTTTGTATCCATTTTAATGACGATATTTCTTGTAACAATCCGTATCTGTGAAATACTGGTGGTCAGTTTTCTTGGTCTTGAATGGGTCAAAAAATGAAGCATCTTTTATGGTGTTTCTGGGTTTATTATGAAGATGGTCGGAAAAGTGGCCGGAAAATTTAAAATGGTCAAGTCTTTCTTGTTAGCGAGTTGCCATAAGCTTGTTCTATATGGCGAGTTGGTGACTATTTAGTCAACAGCTATAGCAACTTGTAATGAAGCTGCTAGCGACTTGCTTATGTGTCCTGATACATTGAACCTTTGTTTTAGCGACTTGGTGTAGCGAGTTGAGTCACTATTCTGCCTAGCGACTTGTATTTACAAGTCGTAGCGACTTGTCATGTGTGCTAGCTACTTGACTATGCTAGCAACTTGATTCTTGGTAGCGACTTGACTCATGCTAGCGACTTGACTCGAAAGGTTAGCGACTTGAATCAAATGGTTAGCGACTTGGCAGAAATGATGAAGAAGAAGACTAAGACTAGACCATGTAAACCAAACACCATGACATCAAGACCTCAGGTTTCAAAACCCCATCATCAGTCCAGTTATATGAAACGAAAACGTAATGAAATATTTGCAATGTCATCCGAAAACATCACCTCAGATTCAAGAACTAATCACAACTCTAATCTACAACAACAGTTCACATCTACCTTCGAAATCAGTTTGTGTCTATGATGTTCATTCAAGTGTCACATGAGCCACTTATCAAGACTCGAATGAATAATACAAACATCAAGACTCTTCCACTTATGGATAAGTAATGAATCTCAGATTCTTCTTTTTGTGGTTTATTGATTTCTCAATGACCTTTTCCAGATCCAAACAACCACTAAGGATACTCATCATAGATTCAATGTTTTGATACTATTCGAAAATTATTGAAGTAAACTTAACAAGTATGTTAAGTCTAATCAACTGTTTCGATTCGTGACTCATTTCAAAGATGCAAGATATGTGATACAGAATCTCAGTTACTCTTTTCGTTGTACTATGTCGTTATATCAAGACCTCAAGGGCCATCACACGAAAGAAGTTTAACATCATCAATCAATGTTTGAAGATCTACTTCATATGCATATCCGAATACAAAGATAAGAAATGCAACAATATTGTTACTTTCTTTCTTTAAGTTTCGTTCAAATAACAAGAAAAAATATATACCAAACATCATTAACACAACCTACCTGTGACTTTCTTGATGACGAATAAATACCTTCAAGCCATCTCTGTGGCGAGGTCATGTACATCCGCTTCATGATCTGTGTCGTGAGATAACTGATATTTGAAGTGCGTTTGTTAAAGGAGGGGGTGATGATGTGATTCCTTTAGACCTTTGATCTATTATCTGTATTTGGAAGGGGTTATTAACTCGATTAAGAGATGGGGGCGGACTAATTTTTAGGGTTTGAGGATGTTTGTATGACTGCGTTTGTTTTTAGGGTTAGGGAAGTGTGAGATATTAGGGGTATGATAAGGTTTTGGTAAGTGTTTTATACCCCTAAAGTTTAGGTCATTATCTGTGAGGTGTATGGGCCGAGTGCTATTGGTACAGGTGGGCTTTGCGTAGGATTGTATGTATTGCTTGTTGGACCCATTTGGTTAACCTACATGAATGGGCTGATTGCTAAGGGAGAATCCGAAACATAAGTCATCACAAGATTTGGACTGCTTGGTTCGTGTAGTTTCTTGATAGTGAATGATCCTAATCTTATTGATTCTTTAATTCGGATATACTAACTTGTTACATGGGCCGAGCCTAGTGTCTGATTTTGGGTTGCTCACTCTCGTGAATTTAATTGGGATGAACGGACAATAATTTGAGTTAGACATCGTTCAATAAAATGATGGGACTTAAATTGTAAACAACATGTTAGCTCAAATTTATTTTGGATATTATATTGATAACATAAGTGGTATGACAAAGATTACACCAGGTTATTGGCTTGTATTGATATGTGCAACTTATTCTAGTACCGGGTGTTATTCTTAATGGTCTGTGCTCATGTAGTATATGATGACTTGGATTCGGATGATGGAATGATGGGCTTCTCAAGATTGGTTAGTTATTATGAGATTTGATGTGCTTTGTGGCTTGATACTTTGGGGGATACATTTTCACAGAAAATATTATGTCACGGCTTGAACTTATGATTAATCAAAGCTGACTACGGGTTTGTTGTTCGGCATGTCTTATTTGGATTTGAAGTGATTTTTTCCAGACACGTTTACCTATTTTCGTCTTCTTTCTTTCTACCCTTCCGCGAAGATGACTTGTTTGGGCGTTTATAGAGGGTGATAAAGACTTGGCTATTTAGTTACGGGTGTGATTCTTTCTAGTTTAACCCACAACGTAGCTATCACTTCGGTGTCTCACGCAGTTGAGAATATGTCAAGAGGTTTTGTACATTGGGTACACCGTTTCTTTTTCACGAGGATTAGTACAAGTTTAAGTAACAAATCTGAGGAATTCTACTTCATGATCAAGTTTGGTATATCGGGTTTACTTCACAATGTGGTCACATCAACAGCCGTCAGAATATGTGGATGATGTGTTTACCAAAGTATTTATTGGATAGTTGTTGATATGAGATAATGAACCGTTGATGAACCACTGCATGTTCCTCTAAAACAGATATTCACTGAAACCAAAGTTGTCATTACACATTCAAGCTGACATTGTTTACGGTTTTGTCTTGATCTTGTAAAATCCCGCGAAAGAACCTATTTCTCGGTTTAAATCATAGACTTGTAAAATCCCGTGACAATGGAAACATCCTGGTATTAGTAAAGTGCATTTCCGGATCTATCTTACGGTTTATTCTTGGTTTTGTAAAATCCCGCGAAAGAATCTATTTTTCGGTTTAAACCATAGAGTTGTAAAATCCCGTAATGATAGAACCATCCTGGAGAAAAGGAAAGTGTATTTCGGGATCTTTTCTGATGCTGGTGCTACGGTTTCTGCTTCGAAGAAGGGATAAAAGGGTGTACTTCATGAATTGGATGTGTGTTTGGATATTCGTCATGGCATTGTGGTTATTATATGGTTTTACGGGGTTATGTGCTTTTGACCATGGTCGAGATGAAACCATTATCATAGATCACTTAAAATGTCAAAGGAGGCTAGATTAGAGCTTTTAACCAGAAGATGTGACAACGGCGTTAATTCAGTATTATTTATTTGAGGTTGAAGTGAATTATCACGGGCGAGTGTACTTAGCATCTGAAGATATCAGGGGATGGATGGATGAAGATTCTTCATGATCCTTGTTCAAGCTTATTATCAAAAGCGAAGACTTGGAAATCTAGTTATTGTTGGGTGACTTTTACCTTTTCTTTTACCACTTGGGGGAATTGGGCTCATACCACCACAAGATAACTATCACTTTAAGGAGTTACGTTGTAGTGCTCAGTGTCACATTCAATTGTGGATTTTCAAGAGGTAAAGTACGTCTATTACTTGATGGTTGGTTGGATGATGAGTATAGAGTACTTAGAGAGTACTTAGAGATGCTAATGGAAATCTGCACCGCTCTTTGTTACATATGTGCAAGTTTAAGTCACGAGTTCGGGTTAGTTTACTTCAGGGTCAAATTCGTCATACTGGGTTATCTCCATCAGCTGTCACTACAAAGAGCCTACTGAATGATAATGGGTTGATTACATGTTTTGCTAAGAGAGCTGAAAAGAGAGAGATTATGACGTCTGTTCACATCAATTCAGGCCTCGTACTCCAAAGAAAAGAAATGTGTACGTTTCAGTGCGCATTATCTTCCGAAGAAGAGAAATCTTCTTATGACGTATGAACACATCAGTTCATGCCTCGTACTCTAAAGAAAAGAAATGTGTACGCTTCAGTGCGCATTATCTTTGGAAGAAGAGAAATCTTCTCATTATGACCATTCTCATCAACATGCTTCATACTTTTTCCATGCGCTTCAGTTATCAAGTGAACCGGACTACCGATGATTGTTTTCTTATTCCACTTGCTCAACTATAATGACGATGGCGACATCCTGTGCTAATTTTGCGGGGGAGAAGTGTGAATTGACTACATTTTAAAGATAATCACTTGTCTAATCAAGAATGGCATCTTCATATGCAATTCTTGAGGGGGAGAAGAAGTATGATAATTCTGCATGGTTGATCGATATCTGAGAATAAATGGTCAAACGGCTCCAAACATATGTAAGAACCGAGCTTCTTCTTATCGGGTCATCTTTACATGGTGTTTCTTCTAAGAGCCGTTAGTTGACATCTTCACAAGCTGATATGAGTTTATTGACAAAGTGCTTCCGGTTAATGCTTCACGTATACATCAACATGATGATTCTGAACGATCTCTCTGTTCTTGTTTGATGTGATTGGTAGTTTGGTGTTACCATCTTGTGTGTTCGTTGCGGCCTGATTGCTGATTTCCTTGATGAACATCTTTCTGTTCTTGTTTGATTGGGAGGGATTTTAGTTAAGGGGATTTGCAAGATGTAAGTTGATTGGGATGCTTTTTGGTGATGTTCTTGTTTTTGGTGAGTTGAAGATGTTA